>CM073775.1:5169798-5324798 GCA_037158775.1 Hetaerina titia | reverse complement strand
GAGTATTAAAGATGAGATATAATCAAGTCCAGTCTAACAGTCCAAATTTCAATGGTCGTTTACATATGAAATCGGTTTAATCGATTCCATACATCATTTTCCATTCTTTGCCGTTTCTACAAAGTCGGAAAACACTCTTAATGAATGAGAAAGTTCATAAACACAATTACTACCAATTGAAAATCACTAGGAGTGTGATATTTCCTTTTGTTTTTGTTCAGTAAATTGAGTGAAATTCTTTCAAAAATGACAAAAGTGGACGATGACGACAGAAATAGGAATCGACGGACACTTGGAACAACGGAAGCGCGATAAAAACAAAGCGGGTGAATGCGGTGACTAATGAAGACGTGGCTACGCAGACGACGGGAGGGGCAAAAGGAGGACGTGCATTCGCAAGAGGGAATCTAATTGGACACATTTTCTTTGGAAGTTTGGTGGAAACCACACCGGAGAGGAGAGGCAAAGAATAGTGGAGAAAGGTCAAGGACGAATCAAAAGAGGCGGTAGGGAACGATAAGTGTCAGCACAGGGCACTTTAGGAAGGAATGGAGAGAGGGCGAATTAAGAATTGAAGGCCTCGCGATGGAGATGGAATGAAGGCCCATCACCATCTTGCAGTTCCCACACGCGGTGCTCACGTATGGTCAGGGAGGGAGGAAGGGAAAGGGAGAGGGCGTGTCCCTCGTCAATCGGAAAGAGCGGAGAGGGTCGTCAGGAGGAAATTCGGTGCCGACGTTCGACCACTCCCTTTTCGGCCGAAGGGTTTCACATCTCTTCCGAAGGGCAGCGATCTGAAATTTAAGCCCTCGCGAGTTCATCTCTCCTCAATTAGACCTCGGCATAAAACCGTCCACCAATCTGCCGACGACGGGACTCGATCTCGGATGCTAGAGATCGGCCAGCACGTTGATTACTCGGTGTTAACATGACTGACCCCCAAACACAAGAACTGTACCGGCAATTTCTCTCTAAAAGCCATTTACTGTGACTAGAATTAACTTACGAACACACTCCCGGGCAACATAATACGAACATCCACGGTAAATCGATACTAAGTCGTGTTATTGGGACCTTCTCCGGTAATTTTTCACGGCAGTATTTTGTCTTGTAGCCACGTTGACAGAGGTTGTAGTAATATGAGTTGTATTTATAGAATTCGTTATGCTCAATATGCTTTACCTTAGTTTGACACTTTCAGAATATAAATCATTTCTCGCCAAAATAGCTAAACGAATTGTGTAGCGTAATCAGGCCACGCTGTCATCTCACGCCGATCCACCCCACAAGGATTCATTCGTTTAATTCCCCCGGGGTGCCTCTCTCTCTCTCTCCCACGACGCTGGGAGCAACAATGGTGTGCTCGCGGAAGTCTCACCGCTGTCTCCCCTCTGACCCGCTCTCCCAAGGGAACTGAAGACGACGGGAGAGGGAGCATTCCAAGCATGTTACATCATTTTTCGGGGAAGCGGAAAGGAAACGCTTCGCGATGGTCGTCGCCCGCTCGGGAAGATGATGTCGCATTCGTCGGCGAATCCAAGCGCGCCTCCTGGCCCCATGGGGATGCCCGCCGTAACGATCCTGCAATTGATTTCAATTCCGACGTCGAATTGAAAATTTAATATTGAGAAGTCTCTCTTTATGAACCGATGAGTAGGGGGTTGGCTAAATTGAGTGGATCCCGGTTCGACTACCGGTGACTGGATATCTCCAGCTTTCTTTACCCTAACTGATCCATCTTTCGGGGCTAATATCTTCTTCCTGGGGATCCGAAGGCGACACTCAGAGAACGAGGAACTGGTTTCATTACTGTATGAGAATGTTTTTTTAAGATGCGCGAATTTCACACGGCATTAAAGGGCACAGCAAGAGCTTTTACCTGCAAAAGCAACCTTCAACACGATCGTTGTGGATTAAAAAATAATTATTCCATCTTCAAAGCGAGGCGAAATTAATTAAAGCCAATGGTACATTAGCATTACCCCTAGGCATTATTCCGTCAAATTTTTAAGATCGTTGATAACACAGGCCTACAAAAAAAATTTTTTTTTGGTGTCGGGAATCTTTGTGTTGATTTTAACTATATTTGTAGAGCTGAATCCAAATATGAAAGCCGTTTTTATTTAACAGCTCTACTTTTTTAGATATGGCACATCTTACGATTAGTTGTTTTAATATTTGATATATTCCGGAAAATAATTTTCAAAGTTAAATAAATCTATAAGTATACATGGGAATATATGGTAAAAGAAAATAGGAAAAATATTACAGACTTTGTGAAACGTGCATACTTGGGATATTTTGGTGTTAAGCTGGGTGACCAAAATAAAACATGGGCACCGCATTTTGTGTGTAAATCATGTACTGAACATCTGCGGCAATGGACAACAGGACTAAGGAAAGTCTAAAATTTGGTGTGCCAATGGTGTGGAGAGAACCTGTGAACCATATTGACGACTGTTATTTTTGCATAGTAAATGTTTCGGGAATTAATCGAAAAAAGTGGACATATCCAGATTTTCCTTCAGCTAGACGCCCGGCACCCCATTCAGAAGAAATACCGATCCCAATATTTCAGACGTTACCAGATATATCTAAGGAAGAATTTGAGTTATTTGAAAACATTTCTCATTCTATTGACGATAGTGGCAGTGACTACGAGGGGGTATCAACAATTCCTCAACTATTTAATCAAGATGAACTAAGCGATCTTGCTAGAGAACTGAACTTATCGAAGGAAGCATCCGAACTACTAGCATCAAGACTGCATGAAAAGAATTTACTGCAACCCGGTACAAAAATAAGTTTTTATCGCACAAGGGAAAAGGATATGCTACCCTTCTTTACTCAAGAAGACAATCTTACATTTTGTTTAGAAGTTAAGGGTCTTTTGGAAAAAATGGGACTACTATCACAATATGATGCTAGTGATTGGCGTTTGTTTATTGATAGCTCCAAGCGTAGTTTAAAATGTGTACTTCTTCACAATGGTAACAGGTTTGGCGCAATACCAATCGCTCATTCAACTAAAATGAAAGAAGAATACGATACAATAGCATTGGTCTTACAGAAGATAAAATACCAGGAACATCGCTGGGTGATTTGTGTAGATTTAAATGTGGTGAACTTTCTTCTTGGGCAGCAAAGTGGCTACACAAAATATCCTTGTTTCTTGTGCCTCTGGGATAGCAGGGACAGACAAAACCACTGGATTAAGAAGGAGTGGCCTAAGAGAGAAAACTTGGTTGTTGGGAAAGAAAACATCATTGCTGAATCTTTAGTTGAAAGAGAGAAAATCATCTTACCGCCTCTACATATTAAACTAGGCCTAATGAAGCAATTTGTAAAGGCTCTTGACAAGGATGGACCATGCTTCGGCTACTTAAGACTAAAGATGCCCCATATAAGTATTGAAAAACTTAAAGCTGGTATTTTTGAGGGGCCACAAATCAGACAACTTACAAAGGATCCTGCTTTTGTCGAGTCAATGAATGAGATTGAAAAAATTATTTGGATGTCATTTGTTGTGGTCATAAAAAATTTTCTAGGAAATCACAAAGTGAAAATTATATTGAGCTGGTAAACATTATGCTCAGTAACTTCAAATCACTTGGATGTAATATGAGCACAAAAGTTCACTACCTACACAGCCACTTAGACAATTTTCTTGGAAATTTAGGAGACACAAGTGAAAAACAAGGAGAAAGATTTCACCAGGATATAAAAACAATGGAAGCTCGCTACCAAGGAAGATGGGATAACCATATGATGGCAGATTACTGCTGGTGCTTAAAACGAGACTGTTTGAACAAAGTGCACTAAAAAAAATCGCGCAAAAGAAGCTTCCGATGTGTTGAGTGATGCTTTTATGTATTTTTTTCTTTTCAATTTGTTTTATTACAGTAAAAATTTTTAGTATTTATGTTCAATTGTATTGTAAAATTCTGTTGGGTTTGTGGGTGATTTAACAGCCCTAGAAATAAATCAAGTCTTTATATTTAGTGGGTTTTATTATTAATATAATATTCCCATATCATCATGTAGATGATTTTTTTACGTAAATGACAACATATCTATATCTTGAAAACTATAGCTGATAGGAAAAAACTAGTGTCATAATTGGATTCAGCACCCCAATTGTTCTTTAAATCATCATTAAAAGCTCCGGCACCAAAACCACTGTTGGCCTGTGTAATCGATAAAGTTAGTAGACAGAAAAATAAGTATTTCTTCAGAATATACCCAGATTACTCCATCTAAGCTTTAGTTTTCACAAGTTCACCAATGGAATAAAATTTACCTAGTTCTGAATTGTAACAAGGTTATTCAATGTTACCCATTTCGCAGAAATCACTTTCATTTTTATAATGTTTAAACTCCGTTACAAAATATCAGGTTCTCCCGTTTTGGGAAATTCTGAAAAGTATAATTTGCTGAAAAGTATAATTTCCGTGAACCGACGGACTGCAGAGCAAACTTCGATGCACGCCTGAGTGAGGAGGAAGGTGAATTGCGCGAAGGCGGTGGCCTCCTAAATCTAACGGGCGGTTTTAATGATTTGCAAATGAGAGAAAACAACTTTCCCACCGCTCCAGTGACTTCTCATCTTCCCGACGGACTCATGCCACGCGTGGGATATGATCAGGCATCCTCCGACCCCATCCTCCCACCCATAACCCTCCATCCTCCTTCCCCTCACACCCCCGCCTCTCTCAATACTCCTCCGCCTGCCGGACGCTTTCTCCAGAACCACATATCAAAATATTTCGCTTTCCTCTCATCATATTCCTTTTGAATCTCAAATTTCCATTTTTTTACTGTATGCTCAATCCTGAAAATTTTACGCAGTCACTGCTCCACAGCCCTAATCCTCGATTTGCTTATCAAACGTTCGCTTTTCTTCCGAAAACTCCCTCATTTTGCAAATGAATAAATCACTTTCCTTCCCCGTCGACATTCTCTTTCGACATTCTCTTTCCACCCGTCTCCGTTGATCATGCTTCTGTGTTAATATTGGTACATCAGAGTCTCTCTCAATTTCTATCAAATGTTCCATCACAAATCGGAAATTAATGCCGTCGCTGGGCTACATTTCAAATACAAAAATAAGTACTAACATTTTTTATTCTCTCCATATTAAAAGTTTCAAGCGCCTTTATTTATTATTCTAATAGGCTGCCACGAACAAATCCAAATGTCAAACGGACCATGAAAAAATTCAATATTCATATTAGCCATTGTATAGCGGAACCTCACCCATTTGGTTCAATCTATTTTTATCAAAAATTGATCTTCAAAAGTGTCAAAGATCCAAATGAGTTTCAGAAAAAATGCGAAAATTAGCATCTGGCAAAGAGGAGGGATGGAAGCTTCAAAAGCGCAAAAATGAGCACGAAATTTACTCAAGGGAAGAAAAACCTCTTACTGCTTGCTGTATTGGTTAATGTATAACTCTGGATGGTAACTATGTACGGAAGTCTTAGGAATAACAAATAAAAATTAAGGCGACATCTCGATTATTTTAGCAATAATTAAAATTGTACGACACCCCCTCGTAATTTCATTTGATTCCTTCTAGTGACTACGATAATATTCCGGGTACCATTAATTTTTTTAAACGACATTTTTAAAATTATTTCATTCGAGCTTCTAGGTACCATTTCGGGTTTCCCTAATACTATTTTCAGAACTAGAGTCCTTGTCCGATGTCGTTTATATTCTATCTCAGATTCCATACTCGAAAAGTGCCCCAAAGCAACCCTGATATGAATCAATGGAACGTCTCACGTGCCAGACATCTCTCACGCAGAAGCGGAAGAAGAACAGCCGGGAACACTCACTCCTCGATGATCGAGAAACGTCATCGCCAACCATGGAGACCAGAGGGCGCCATCCGACTTCGAAAGGCTCACTCCAGAACCGACCGGAGGCCTACGACCCAACTGCAGCCCTGTCCACTTCCATGCTGGAGAATTCGGGCAGGGTCCCAGAATGGATAAGCGACGCGACAAACTAAAGGTCCAACGATTGGGTCACGTGTCCCTTTTCACAGTTGTCCGTCAGGGACAACTGATATCACGGGGGAAGACGGCCACCGCAGCAGGGGCCGCGGAAAGCGGAGAGTCCCGCGTGCCCAGCGATTATAATTTTAAGAGCATATTACCCGTCGAGCTAGACATTCGATGTGCACAGTGAGCACGACACCACTACCTCGCCCATAAACCTCCTAAACCCCCCGTGAACACCTAAAATGCCCCATCACCACCCCAGAACGCCATAAACCAATTTTCATCTCCACAGCATTCTGCCTCCCTTCGTCCACCCGACATGGCTATTCCCTTTCCCTCCCATACTTCATCCAACATCCTTGCCCCCCTATACATCACAGTCTTCGATAATCCACGGCCACTCAAAATTCCCTGCATCCCGTGTATCTCCCTTCTTGCAAAAATGTGCATGCATGCGTGCATTATACTCTTAGAATAAGCGTACACAAATTCATGGCAATGGCAGGGGGAGAACGGAGAGGGAGGATGCAGTTCCTGGAGCTCGTCGGGGGTGGACCGGGGGGGGGGGGACGCTCACACAACACGAGGGGAGTTTGTCGACGCGTGCATTTCACCTGGAGACTGTCGGCTGTCCAGCAACGCCAAACCACTGACGGCAGCAACGATCACACCACGCAGCGGATGGTCTCTGCGTCCAGCAAGCCCGAAATCTGTTCCCGCTGGAGATCTGGAGCCTGCGCGAATCGGTGGGTACCTTCGGCGGAATCCCGGAGACCTGGGATGGGGCCTGGAATATATACGGCGGCGGCGCCTCTGCCGTGACCTACTCTCTCCCTTTCCGCCGAGGGTTCGTGGGAGGGAGTCGGGGGCGGGGGGACACCCTCCGAAAATAGAGAGTAAAAGAAGAGGTTCCTTTCGAGCCCTTCGAGGGAGGCTGGGTAAACAAGGGGTTGGTGGGGAGGGCGAATCCCTCTCCCCTCTGAGGGCACTCCCCCCTCCTTCGGGTGAGTGGGGGAGAGTGGAGGGGGGAAGGGAGAAGCCAGGCGGATGCTCTCGGCGAGTAGCAGGGAGGACATCACCATGCCATCGCACTTCGCTTGCGCTGAGTGCGCAGCGTTTAATGTGGTACCTGCCCCACCGATTCGTGGCAGACCGGCTGAGGACCAGCTTCCAGGGCGCTACTAGCTCGACTGAGTGGGAGAGGGATTTCCATTTCTGGCTGTTTCTATTTCGGAATGCCACAATTTCCGACAAACAAAAGTTACCAATCCGAGGATTGGTTTGAAGTAAAGACTCACCCATTTACGTTTACGCAATACTCGGTCAGCTGCCGAAAGGGCGCGCTTAGGGATGCGTATGAGCACCAGCCGTACATGCGGAATCATTAGGTCAAATTTGCATTTGAATGTATATCTCCTCACAAAAAACACACACCCGAACACATATATATCCCTACATATATCGAGCAATGATTGATATGTTTGACTTAATCATTTCATTGTCGTCTCGTGTACTCAAGCGCTTTGATTTTGTTGTGGTCGCGCATCGCGCGAGGAAAGAACTACAAGGTGGTTCTCAAAAGTATTATTACTTATTTTTTCCAGGAGAGAAGGACGGACGAGGGGTGGTTCCTCTGGATGTGTTCGAGGGAGGGGAGGGAGTCTCAGGAAATGCTCGTGGCCTGTGACAGTTGGCTCTCATCCTTTTCAGAGTGCGGATCGTCCGTTTGCGAAACCTCTATATTGTGACCTCGTTAAGCTCCGTCATTAACCGGTTATTGGAACAGCGCTAAGCCATTACATTTTGCGTGAAACCGGGCAAAACCGGGAAAGAGATTCATGATTTTCTCCATGCAGCTTATGATGATAACGCCATGGGTACATTGGGTGTTTTGTAGAGGCACAATTTGTTTCGGGAGCGAAGAGAAGATGTTGAAGACGCCGGACGTCCAGGACGCCCTTCGACCTCAAAAAGTAAAGAAAATATTGCAAGAGTGAAGGCTTTGTCGTCAGGGATAGAAGATTAAGTGTGGTTCCGCATGATTTCTGATGGACTAGAAATTTCTAAATGTGATGTGCATCGACTTGTGGCCGAACGCATGCGAAGTTGGTGCCGCGAGAGCTCTCGGACGAACAAAATGAAACTCGCATGCGGATGTGCTCAGTTTCTCGACCATGTGAGTGAGGATCCAAATTTGGTCGACAATGGTGCTACTTCGAAGACTTTCGAGTGAATTTATCAATTCTGGTAATAATGATTTTAATCAACTCAATCCTAGTACTTTTAGGACAGACCTAATAGTTGATATAACCTGCCAATTATGGTAGTTACCTCTCTTAATATCTCCCTACGGTCGAATCTACCAATATAATTTGGTGCCAAAAGAAACCCCTCAATATCTCAAGAAAGCTTGTCCTGTGCCTTTCGAAAAGCCTACGTATCCTTTGTCAGCGCTGTGAGCTTCTTCTTGAATAATTCCTGTTCGTGTTTTTTCTCCCAAAGATTATTGACGTTCACTTTATCGAACAGGTACGAGTATATTAGGAGTATAGCCCTACAGGAGTATAGCTATAAGAGTATGTTACGAGTATAACTCTCTTATGCTCTTCAATTACGTCCAAATCTGTAACAATATCTGGCGTATTAGTTGTAAATACATACGTGGCGAGTATGCTGCTACCTTTTGTCGGCGATTTAACTCTGGCGAGAATACGGGGAATATATTCCGAATGTTTTGTTATGCATAGCGATTCTTTGCCGGTTTTCCTAATCAATAGAAGTTCAAAGTAATTGTCGGCAGAATAAATTTTCGGCGACTACAAATATAATAGGCATACTTGGTGGGGAGTGCGTATACCTAGTTGTCGAGCTTTGAGAGAGCATCTATGCTAAAGTCAAGTGGTCTGTAGAATGAGCATGTTAGAAATCTTTTATAATTATAATTCCCCAGGTGACGCCTAACACGTTCTATAGCGTTGCCTTCATTCTATTCCAAAAAAGATCTGAAATTGTGAGTATACTACGATGAATACGGATCCAACGAAGGCCACTAAATTCACTTATTCTTTTCTTTAGATGATGAAACTATTCGGAAAAATCTTCTGCCACGAATTCTTGTAAGTCAGCTTTCCCTTCCCTATATCCTACTTTCAAAGATGTGCTCCATATCCGATCTTTTATTTCTTCATACTTCGGCAATCAAAATTCATTCCAACATTTCATGTTTGTTGGCATTGGAAATGAACTTACATGTATAACGGATATCGTTATTATTTACTTTCCGAAAACTGTAAGCAAGCAATCTGATTGGTCTAAGAAAGTTCTCCCCAACTTTCATATCCCCAGAAGGCCTACGCTCTGAACTATTGATCAAGCTAAACTCTCCATAAATTTCATTACAATCCTTTCATTCCTTCCCAAAGTTTCTTGTCCTCATCTCCTTAACCACTATCTGCGTTCTAATAATTCATCGTTAGCCCCATCCAGAGAGGAAGCCCAGGACATCAGACAGAAATAGTCACAAGAAATAATCCAAAACATACCTTTAATTAAACACATCGTATACTACCGTACCGCCGGTCGTGTCAAATGGTTTTCATTTTCATCTCCTTAAGTGTTCTGCATTGGATTCCATCTCCCAAGGGCTGCTTGTGCCATTCTTCCGGGTGCTCCTTCATATGTGTTCATATGTTACTCTAAGTATTCTTCTCATGTTCATCTTCTTCGGTAGCATCACACTTCCATCTTCCTGAATCCCCTTTTCTCTGCTGATCCTATCGGCCACATCCAACAACCTTAGAAAAGTGAAATCCATATACCTTATGTCTACATTAATAGTAATAACAACTATGATTAGTGACCTATTTTCTCTCACAGGATGCTTCTTCCGCCAATCCCAGTTCTTCACACTATATCCCTTTTGCTTCCTCCAACGCTAATGACCTTGCTGCCAAAATATCAACATTCATCCGCATGGTCGAATGTGAATTTTCCTTGGTCTTACTTGGATATTGAATTCTCTACTTCACTCTAGGCCATTTCTTAGTTTCTTTGCCTTGTGTATCTTGAGTATTCTGTAACTGCAGTATTATCCACCCCTTCCCCATGTGTCTTTACATTTTTGAGAGAATTTCTTT
This sequence comes from Hetaerina titia, assembly GCA_037158775.1. NCBI lineage: Eukaryota > Metazoa > Arthropoda > Insecta > Odonata > Calopterygidae > Hetaerina > Hetaerina titia. The sequence goes on along the minus strand of CM073775.1, from coordinate 5,314,654 downwards.
CTTTCCTGGGTATGGGGCTTCCTTCAGAGAAAACCTTAGCCTTTTTGATGAACTGTATGGTAGCAAGTTTAAGTAAAGAAATGAAGTATGAAAATAGACGGGAGGTTATAACAAAGTGTGCATGAGAGCAGATATTAAAATGGCATCAAAGTAAGTGCTGTCTAACAAGTCCATGGAGGTTAATAACATCTCTGAAGAACTACTCAACATTTAGGACTAATTTAATACGAGGGTCATCCGGAAAGTAGTACCCGTTCGTGCCGCATGAAGTGCTGACGACGCGAGTAGCCGCTGGACGAGGTCAGATAGCTTCAGTGGCTTGTCTGCCTTCTCTGAGCCAAGTTGCGTGACGCTAGCATTGCCTGTGTTGTTTCTGTGATTGTTTACAATGTTTAAAAAAATTGAGAACGCCGCCAGTTGTGAAGTGAGGGCAGTGATTAAATTCCTCAATGCAAGAAACGTTCGCCCATGTGATATTCATCGCCAATTAAAGGAGGTGTATGGAGACAATGTAATGGACGAGTCGTCTGTTCGGCGGTGGTGTCGCAACTTCAACATGGGGAGGGGGAACACACACGACGATGAGCGTTCGGGGAGACCGTCTGTCATTACAGACCAACTGGTGAGCTCAGTTGACGAATTCGTGAGGAACGATCGGCGCGTCACAATTGATGACATCTGTGAGCATTTTCCCAATGTTTCTCGAACAATTGTTCATGAAATTGTTAAACACCATCTGCATTATGCAAAAATTTGTGCAAGATGGGTCCCTCGCATGCTTACAGATGAGCACAAAACCAAGCGTATGGCTGCAGCACTGACGTTTTTGGGACGTTATTCTGACGAAGGAGACTCTTTCTTGACTCGCATAATTACTGGTGACGAAACATGGGTTTGTTATGCATCACCTGAGAGTAAACGACAGTCAATGGAGTGGCATCATGCTCATTCACCAACAAACCAAAAAAATTCAAGACAGTTCTGTCCACCAGGAAACTCATGGCAACCATTTTCTGGGATCGACGAGGTGTATTGCTTATTGATTTTATGGCCCGTGGAGACACTATTAATGCCAATGCGTATTGTGAAACATTAAAGAAATTACGGCGGGCAATACAAAATCGGCGGCGAGGTCTATTGTCTACTGGTGTCATTCTCGTTCATGACAATGCCAGGCCTCATGCAGCTGGGATAACACAAAAACTTTTGCAGCAATTCAAATGGGAAACTTTCGACCATCCACCGTATAGCCCGGACTTGGCCCCTTCAGATTTTCATCTCTTTACAAAGCTTAAAGACTTTTTGGCAGGAAAAAGATTTGACAGCGATGAAGAACTTAAAGAAGGAGTGACCCTGTATCTCAATGAGCTGGCGGCGAAGGACTATGCAGCAGGAATACAGAAACTTGTCACACGTTATGACAAATGCCTTAATTTGCTTGGAGATTATGTTGAGAAGTAGTTTAAAGTATCCTCTTTCAAATAAAATTTTTTATGTTTGTTAATATTTACTTTTGTGTCTTTATTTCACGAACGGGTACTACTTTCCGGATGACCCTCGTACGTTTATGAGGGAGAAATTCGGCCATAAAACAAGTATGTATTGATATTCATCCAATAAAATGGAAAGGCAGCCTTACATCTACATCTACATGGTATTTACCCTGCGAGCCACCAAAAAGGTGTGTGGCAGGGGGTGTAGCAGCATGAGGGAAGGGTAAGGGTTGAGGGGGTTGGGGGTTAGGTGAGAAAAGGTGGGGGGAACCTGTAAGAAAAAAAAATGCATACATGTACATACTATATATATACATATGTATATATACATACACATATGTATACATATCCTTGCGCAGTCCCTAACCTGTACGTTAATACTTATTGTAATGAACTAAGTCCTGGGGAATTTTGGCTACAAGCATTCAGGTCCCTTATCGTTCTTGGAAAAAATGACATTTTAAACCTGTCAGTCTTGCAGTCTATCTCTCTAATCTTATATTCGTGATCCCTTCGACCGTAATACGTTGGGGTTCGTATTATATTCTTGATGTCATCAAGGATATAATGTGAGGACTAAGTTTGATTCGCGCTTAGCAAAATATTTCAAGCACTTACCATGATTAATTTGCTTGCATCGTGGATTTCGAAGAGATTGACTCATTGATGAACATTTATCGGAATTAACGAGTAGAATGGAATTATACGCAAATTACTCGGTACGTGCGATACGCTATCTCGTACGTGCACCTAAATGTAATGAGAAAGTTAAAGAGAGGTGTTACTTTGCTCTAGTTAGACCACATTTGGAATATGCCGCAAGTATTTGGGATCCTAGGGAGAAAATCTGGCAAAAAGAACTAGATAAAGTCCAGAGAAAAATTCGCCAGATTCGTGAAAAAAAATATGAAAAGAACACTAGTGCAACAGGTCTCTTGGGGGATTTAGGCTGGGAGCCCCTTGAAATACGAAGAGAAGAAGCGAGACTTAGACTTTTAGAAAGGTTATAATGGCCTCATACTACAGAGGTAGATCAGACCAAAAAGATAAAATAAGGGAGAGAGATTCCAATACAGAGAGATTCAAATACTCATTCTTCCCCAGAACAATCGGAAATCATAATAGTAATACACCGAAGTCCATTTAGAAATATTAAAAACATTTAAGTTAAAAGTTGGAACAAAATTAAGAATTCAAAGATTGTGCATGTGTATGTTTGTTGGTAGTTTGTGGGTTTGCATGTGTGTGAAAGGGTTGGGGCGAAAGGGTTCTTGCATTAATGTTTACCATGCCTGGTTTGTGGGCTATAAATTTGTGGCTTCTGCATGCGGTTTTTTTTCTAAATTACGGGTGGTACCCTAACATCCCCCGCCACACGCCCTTGCGGCGGCTTGCGGGGTATTGAGTAGATGTAGATCTCAGACTACACAAGTGCGGATAGCGATTGTAGAATCTGAGTGGGCAGTGTCGTAGATGCGTCTGGAGATAGGAATTAAAGTAAGTGAGATACTCATCATATAAAATCTGTGGATGATCAAGCTTTATTAAACCAGCCACGAGATACCAATCTCCGCTCAGCGTATTAGAGTCAGTGTGATTACTAGAACGTAGCATATCATTTAAGGCAGGTTTTGAGTGGAGAGGGTTCAGAGTGTTCAGTTGAACACCGCTTCGTTTATACAAATCCTCTAACAACACATAACCCGACACTCGACACTACGTACAATGAAACCTTCTTCATCTCCGCGTACTTCATTCCTCCCTACATCCCGTCTAACACCCCTGTCCTATTCCTGCCCTTTCCTTGTTTGCCTAACATTATCCCCTCTATCACAGTCCATTACCAAAAAATATGCTCTGCATCCATTATTCCTGTCTCCTTATGAGTTCGCCCAACCTTCCCCTCTCCCACCATACTTACTCCCTCGTTTGTTTTCCTTTTTACCTTTCCCATCCTTTTCCACACCTAAATTTCAAAAGGCTTCAATAAACACTAATCATGGTGACTCAATAACCATGTTTCCGCACCATTCACACCTACGCTCCAAATCAAATGTCGAAGGAGTATTTCCTAACAATCTTACACAATATCCCCGTCATCAACTCCTCCCTCGGGAAAACTTTTTTGCTTTACACAATTCTTCTTCTGATGTCCCACAGACTTTGATCACCTTTGTCCTAAGCACTTACAAGATAGGTTAGCTCGTTCACCGACCTAGTCGTCCTCAAAATTTCAAGCTCAACTTAAACAAGTGTAATGCATACGTGATATAATGGGAAATGTTTTAGAAGAAGGCGGGCAATGTATGGTACCAGGGTGTAAAGTGTAAAAATAATTCGTCTTGCGCGGGATTCGAACCTACTCAAGGCGAATAATGTTTACACGTTGGAATTTCTCTATTTTAGTGCATAGTAGCGGATGTCTCCGTTTGATAGTTACTTTGTCGGCCATCTTCCACAGTTCTTTGAAGTTATCAGGGCTACTAAAGGAGTGATCATTTGCAATGAACCTTTCAATTACAATGTTTTATTGTGTTAAACTTTAATTTTATACCAGATTTTTAGCTTAATGCGGAATACATATGTGGTAAAAGCCTCAATGATTCGACTCCAACGTCGCATCAGCGGTGGACCTTGCAATTTCAAACATCATCAGTTCAACTACGGAAAAGATGAAGAATACACGCGACGAGCCATGCGTTGCACTTATATTGAAATTTTGCTTTCACCAGAACAAATCACCGTCATTAAATATTAAAGATGGGTTATGGGGAATGAATTCCTCCCTATATCAACAGGAAGATGTTTAAAAAGTTTGAAGAAGGAAAAAGACAACCAATTTCGACGGAAACTGGGGTCTCAACTCCTATGGAAGTAAACGCTAACACCGTAGCTGCTGTGACAAGAGAATATCGTCGAATAATGCTGACAGCGCTGTGAGAAATATTGAAAATTTCCTCGAGTACCACCCACATGTTTGGTAACCGAAAAATTGCGCAAGTCACGCATTTGTGCTCGGTGGGTTCCGATATCGTCCTCACCCGAGCATCAAGACATTTGCGAGCGAGTGCATTCGCATGTTCACCTCGATGTTATAGGGAGACGAAGAGTTTCTTCCAAGTCCTGCAGATGAAACTTGATGATATCATTACATCCTTAGAGGGAAGAGTGTAGGTCTGAATAGAAATCTCTGACATCGCCAACGCACACAAAAAACAAAGTGGTGGCCTCTGCTGGGGACGTTACGTTTACATATTATTAAGTAATATACTGGTTAAGGTAGGTTTTTGGATGGACACAACTATCAAATAAATATTTTGCAACTCCAAACAAAATCAAATCCAGCAACCTACTCTACATCAGGTCCCTCTTCATCTCTGTGTACGTCCTTCCTCCCTTCATCCCGTCCAACATCCCTATCCTGTTCCTGCTCTTTCCTCCTTTCCCTAACATTCTCCCCTCTCTTACAATCTTCAACATCCCAGTGAAGATCAATGCGCCTTTCATCCATTTTTCCTGCCTCCATAGCATTTCTCTCAACAAACCCCTCTCCTCACCCACCATCTCCAGCACTTCCTCATTTGTTTTCCTTTCGGTCCATTTCACCTTCTCCATTCTTCTCCACAACCACACTTCAAAAGCCTCCAATCTACGTCTATCCTCCTGCTACAGTGACCACGCTTCCGCGCCGTACATATCTGCGCTACATATCAGAATTTTTACGAGTCTTATCTTAATCTCCCTACTCAACGTCACCATCATCAACTCTCTCCTCCTTGAGAAAGCCTCCTTGCCTAGCGCAATTCTTCTCCTTACGTCCCTACCACTTTGACCGTATTGGTCCAAAACACTTCCGAGATATGTAAACTGTTCTACCTGCTCTATTTTTTCCCCGCCTATTTTAATGTTTAGCTTAGCCTTTTTCTTTCTGGAAAATCGCATAACCTTTGTTTTATTAATATTGATTCTCATCCCATATTTATCGCACTGAACCTCCAATTCACTCAGCAATGCTGGCAACCCCTTGGCTGACTGAGCAACTAATGCTTGGTCAACAGTAAACCTAACCCATTTTACGAATTCCCCTCCGACTTTCATTCCTACCCCCAGTTCTTCCCGTGCCTCTTTAATCATTTCCTCCACATATACGTTGAACAGCACCGGTGACAATGGACAACCCTGCCTTACACCTCTTCCTAACACTGCCCATCCGGACTCTCCGTTCCCCACTCGCACCTGAGCAGTCTGAGACATGTAGAGGTTGCGGATCAGTCTCCTGTCCCTCCAATCCATTCCTATTTTCTGCAATACACGCATTAATTTTTCCCAATTCACTCTATCAAACGCTTTTTCGAAATCTACAAAACATTGTGATTTCGATTGTATTCTATGTTCCTCTCGATTAGTAATCTCATTACTGCAATGGCATCACGCGTACCTTTTCCTTTCCTGAACCCAAACTGATCATCCCTTAAGTAGTCATTTGCCTTACTCTATTATTTTGTTGATGATCCTGATAGTAACTTTAGCTGCTTGGGATATCAAACTTATTGTTCTGTAATCCTCACATGATGTAGCCTTTATCTTTTTCGGAAAGGAACTAACACTGACCTCAAAAAGTCTTCTGGCCAGATTCTTTCCTCATAGATGCTACGAATCAGTCCACATAGACTCTTCCTCTCACATTTCCCTAAACCTTTCAGTAGTTCCACAGGAATGTTGTCAACCCCCCGGCCTTATTTGCTTTCATCTCCTTTAATGCTCTTTCTATTTCATCGTCGAGTATGCCTGGACATAAGCTATTTTTTTCTACGTCATGTTCTTTTTCTATGTCTAACCTTATCGGCCTAAGATCTCCACCATACAGTGTTTCTATATATTCCTTCCATCTCTCTTGGATTTTTTCTGGTTTAACTATTATCTTACCCCACTTATCTTTAACTGTTAGCACAGATCTTGCCTTCTTACTTCCCGATAACAACTTAACCTTGCTGTATAGCGCACCAATTTCACCCTCCTCGGTAAACTTTCCATATCCTCGCATTGCGTTTTCCACCATTCTTCTTTTGCTTTATCTGTGGCCCTTCTCAATTTATTGTTTAACTCTTTGTACTTCATTTTTTCTAACTCTGTGCTAACATTCATCCATCTTCTTCTCTCATCCATCTTTGCAATCATCTCATCCGTTACCCATGGTTTCCTTATCCTTTTCCCGTTAACGGTTCCTATAGTGTCTTTTGCTGCTTCCGATATCCCTTGCTTGATACATTCCCATTTTTCTTCGATAGTACTCAGCTCTTTATCCTCATCCATGATTTTCTCTACAGCTTGCTGATACTCCTTCCTTGCTAATCCATTTAATGCTTCTACATTCAATTTCCTAAACCGCCGCCCCTGGCATATCTTTTTGAAACGGACGTTACACTTCATAACAACTAAATTGTGGTCAGAGTCCGCATCCGCTCCCGGGAATGTGTGCGAATTGACTACCCTATTCCTAAACCTAACTGATACTTTTCTGAGTCTCCTGGCATTTTCCATGTATACCTACGCCGCATGGTGTCTAAACCATGCGTTGGTGACGACTAACCCTGTCCCCTGCAGAATTAAATTGCTTTCTCCCCGCGTTCATTCCTCGTGCTTAAACCGTAGCCCCCCACCTCATCACCATCTCTTCCTTCGCCTACCGTCGCATTCCAATCCCCCATCACTATCAAATATTTCCCCGCAGGAACACACGCGATTATATCCTCTAACCTATCGTACATCTGTCCACTTCTTCCTCCTTGTGGTTGATCGGTGGCATGTATACCTGAACAATGACCAAGTTCGTCGGCTCTGCTTTAATCTCTACGAGTAAAATTCTATCAGTTGCTTGCTCTATGTTGATTACGCTTCTTCCTACCTCTTTATTTAATATTACGGCAACCTCTCGTTGGCTCTCGTCCCCGCCGCTTTGTATTATTCTATAATTATCACTCCAGTAATCCCCGCTATCCTTCCATCTCACCTCGCAGATACCTAAAACATCTATATTACCTCTTTCCACCTCTCACTTAATATTCTCTAATTTGCCTGTCCTGAACATTGTCCTGACGTTCCACGTTCCTATTCTAACTACTTTTGTCTTCTTCTGCGTCTTCTGTCCAGCTGCTGTTATTTCTCCCCTTCAAGGGTTTCGTGGGATGACCATCGCCGAAGCCTTGCCTCCACCGCTGCCTGGCACGACACACGCCCCTTGGGACGAGTCCCGCAGTTGCCAGGACTCAATTTCTGTCTTGCGTCCATCATTTTGCATGGGAGTAATATTTGAGGTTGGTCCCCGTTGCCTTCCTCGATAGTGTTTTTAACGTGACACCACCACTTGATGGCTGCCCCACTGTTGTCAGACGCCTTTGCAGCCGCCTCACTGGGGAACCACACGCTGCGTGGACTACCTTTCGTCTGGCTCCTAACCTTCGACCTAACTGGCATGGATGATTTACCAGGAGCAATTATAATGGCTCCTGGTAAATTAGTTGGATGGCATTTGTTGAGGTCATAAAAAATTTTCTAGGAAATCACAAAAGGGAAAATTATATTGAGCTGGTAAACATTATGCTCAGTAACTTCAAATCACTTGGATGTAATATGAGCACAAAAGTTCACTACCTACACAGCCACTTAGACAATTTTCTTGGAAATTTAGGAGACACAAGTGAAGAACAAGGAGAAAGATTTCACCAGGATATAAAAACAATGGAAGCTCGCTACCAAGGAAGAGGGGATAACCATATGATGGCAGATTACTGCTGGTGCTTAAAACGAGACTGTTTGAACAAAGTGCACTCAAGAAAATCGCGCAAAAGAAGCTTCTGATGTGTTGAGTGATGTTTTTATGTATTTTTTTCTTTTCAATTTGTTTTATTACAGTAAAAAATTTTAGTATTTGTGTTCAATTGTATTGTAAAATTCTGTTGGGTTTGTGGGTGATTTAACAGCCCTAGAAATAAATCAAGTCTTTATATTTAGTGGGTTTTATTATTAATATAATATTCCCATATCATCATGTAGAAGATTTTTTTACGTAAGTAGCAACATATCTATATCTTGAAAACTATAGCTGATAGGAAAAAAACTAGTGTCATAATTGGATTCAGCACCCCAATTGTTCTTTAAATCATCATTAAAAGCTCCGGCACCAAAACCACTGTTGGCCTGTGTTATTATTACTCCCGCCAGCACAGCTCTAGGGGTCATCGGAACGCACAAGCCCTTCCACCACGTGAAGGTTGTAGTCCAAGGGAGGGATGGTCACATATATTTTTCGATATTCAGGGAATTTTGTAATGGTTTATCGCTCAAGCTCACGCAACAGAAAATAAATAACAAAGGAGTATATCAAGTGGATATCATGAAAATTCTCCGAGACTATATCGATCATAAAAAGCCACACATTCCAAAGCAACAAGCGGGGCAACACGGGGCCTGAGAATGGAAATGGTTTGGCTTGAAACCAACCTTGCGAAAATCAATGCGAAGTGAGTTCCTCCTCCTCGCTGCATTCCAGACTATCCCATATGATATTTGTTATCAGCAGAAGCAGTGATGAGGCAGTCTCGGCGATTTTGAAGTACCAGCATGGAACTGGATGATTTTCAGCTCATCTTAGAGGACCGTAAAAAATGGTGCGGCATGTGCGATGTTTCCAATGGATACTACTTCGAAATGGACCATAAATATCTGGAGGCTATAAAAACAATGTTGCTAACATTTGCAATAACTATTTGATGAACATTTTCCGTTTGAGGTCACCAAAAGAAGAATTGCGATTGATAAAGAAGCTTTAACGAAGAGGAAGGAATTGATGACCATGATAACGTCAAGGAAAGACTAGTAAACACTTAAACAAAGGCTCGGAAGTTGGTTGTTTAAGCAAGAACAGACCAGATGGGGCCGAGGAGGAGAATTGAACTAGAGTAATGGACGAATGTAAAGCGAACGAAGGAGAAGGAAGGAGGGAGGAAAGAAGGTCGCTTGGAGAATTTCGAAGAGGGCTAGAGTGGTGGATAAAACACATAGGGAGTGACCTGGGCATTTTCAAAAGAGTGATGGGTATACGGCATGTTGGGTTAGAGCGAGGTCGATGGAGAAATTAACAGTAAGCATGTTGGAGGGAATGAAAGATGTACTTGTTGAATGTTTAAATGCAGTGTATTGGATTTACTGCATGAGGTGTCGTTTTAGGTAGGCCTTACGTAAAAATTTACGTAAGTACTAAAGTAAGCCGTACCTAAAATTAAAATTTCTAAGGGACCTGCCTACTAGCTTGCGGCGATTAGACATTTTAAATCATAAAATACGCGTAGGACGTACAAAATTCACGGTTATGGTGACCATGGTGACGAGTCTTACTATGCAGGTCCTCACGGTATCCTTCTCTTTTTCCCCTTCTCATGAATACATAAAATATCAGGAAAATAATGAGCAACTTAGCCATTATTGAACATTTCTCTCTGCCTTTTAATATCTTCTATTTCACTGCATGTGACTTAGGATAAATACTTTGTAAAAATGAGGCAATATATTCAGCCAATTCCTTCAATATTCCAGCAGGCATTTCTTCCGGATCAGGTACTTCGTTTGCTTTGATACTACGGAGCTGATGTTCTATTCCTCTCTTGCCCAGTGCTATGTCGCTCGTGGGTTCCTCGGGTGGGTGTGGAAGCTCGTTCGGTTCGTTTGTGTCTTTGTTGTAAACGCTCTGAAAAAAATTGTTTAAAATATTTCGTTTTTTCCTGCCTGTGACAAGTTTTCCGTTTTCTCCCCTCAAAGAATGTACAGTTGGATGTTTACCATGTATTTACATTAATGACATTAGCTCACGCGTTATTAGCAACCGCTGATTAGTGCAGTTGTATTTTAGAGTAAACTAGCTGGTGAATTTCTTGACAAATATTATGGGCATTAATCACATTTTTCAGCATCATACAAGTGAGTGTCACGTATCATTTAGGTTCTGCATTTTCTTTATTTTTTCGTGAATAACCTTTGAATTGCTAATACGGTGACATTAAGGAAGTTCCCATGCTCCCTTAACATCACGTGTCTTGCTTAAATGTCTGAATTTTTTAAATCCCCCGATTGATTCACCTCTTATCACAGCAGAATCAGTCTTCCTGAATAAGTACATTTTCCATTTTCGAATCGGAATTTTCTTTGAATTGGAGGGAAATCAAACGCATATATCTTTGTGATAATTAATCCTTCAATAGTAAATACATTTGAAATCTGTTTAGGTGCCTTTGTTGTTAATATTATATTTACCTCGCCGTCGATGTAACTAAGCGTTGAAGCCAATATATAGCAAAAGTGTTCAAGGTTAATGGGGAATTTCTCTGCACGCGACGGTACCGTTTTTAACTACTTATTACTAAGAAACAACCGAGATATTTAGATCAAATTTATGCCGCATACTGGTTGATTCTCATGCACATAATGGTCTCAATTAAAGTTATTAAATGCTGAGATTTTTGTTACAGGAAGCCGTAGATTGAAGTTACCCGCAGCATTGAGAAGATGAGTGGCTCGAAATATCTAAATCTACATAATACCCCTCAAGCCGCCGCAAGGGTGCGTGGCGGGGGGTGCCCGTAAAAAGGAACAAAACCACATGCAAAACTAACAAACACATGCAACACTGGTGGCGCACACATTAATGCAAAAGTCCCGTCATTCCACACGCATGCGAACACACACCATCCAACAAACAATTGCACCTGTGGATGCAGTATGAGCTCCGTCCAACAACGCGCAAGCCAGAATCCGAAAAGGCGAAACTCCATTACCACATGGACAAGCACACACAACGGTCTTCTACATAAAATGATTAAAATGATTATGATCTCCTGAAATATGATTGAGTTGCTTCATTTGAAAGGCTACCTAACCCGGCACAGCCACGAGGAAATGATTGCTGCTTATTTAAATGATAGCCGGTCAAATGACACAGTTGTGAGATGGTAAAGGAATTTTTAAACTGGCAGCCACAAATCCCTCGCAGACGATCCAAGGCCATCACTCACGGACGATGCGGCCACAGTAAGGAAGAGAGTACTTTATCCTATTAGACTGACGGAAGAGCAACGACCCAAATGATCATGACTAATCTTACTTATGGCAGTATGCGTGAAATTATTCACTGAGCTTATCAAAAGATTATTTCAGGTGTGATTCACCTGCACACGTCAAAGGTGTCAGGACGCTGGGTTCCACGACTGCTGACTCCTTTTCAGAAGCAAACACGGAGCTAGCCGTCAAGGGAGACGTTGAATCTTATGGAACAAGAGAAAAACGACCAAAGCAATGAGCAAGGAGTGGAAACACAGCGACTCCCCCAAAAAGAGGCTAAGATGCATGTGTCTGAAGGGGAGGACATGTCGTTTGTACTTTGGGACTAACGTGGCGTGATCTTAAGCAGCCTACTTGGAGAAAGGTCAGGCCATCACTGGTGCCCATTGCTGCACACTGCCAAACAAATTGGGTGGTTAATTAAAATTGGCAATTTTAATTAATCATGATATTCCACCATATCACGCCTGAAACGTCTCTTTTTAAATTGCGTGGTCCTCTGAAAAAAACAAACGGTTCTCCAAAGGCACCCGTCTCCTTAACGGCAATGCACACCCATCACTCAGGGGTGCGGTCGAGGCGATGTGGATTTGGAAATTGGTCCAAACCGACCTATCCTCCCCATCTCACCCCGAACTACTTATTCTCAGAACACAAAACAAACATTTCGGGGGCGGAGATTAGACAAAAAAAATGACGTCGTTCAAGAGGTTTCCAATCCAATGGCTTTCGACGCAATCTGATGGAATCTACAACCTTCAAAAGGTCAAGAGACGCTGGGATAAATGTATAACTATGGATTGTGTGTAGTAGAGAGGTGTTAAGAGTTATTATTAGGTAATCTACCGGTTAAGGTAGGTTTTTGGATGGACACAACTATCAAATAAACATTTTGTAACTCCCCACCTAGTAACCTAATCTATATCAGGTCCCTCTTCATCTCGGTGTACTTCTTTCCTCCCTTCATCCCGTCCAACATCCCTATCCTGTTCCTACCCTTTCCTCGCTTGCCCAACATTCTCCCCTCTATTACCTTCTTCAACATTCCGCTGCCGCCCAATACGCCTTTCATCCATTTTTCCTGCCCCCATAGGATTTCTCTCAACAAACCCCTCTCCTCACCCACCATCTCCAGTACTTCCTCATTTGTTTTCCTTTCGGTCCATTTCACCTTCTCCATTCTTCTCCACACCCACATTTCAAAAGCCTCCAATCTACGTCTATCCTCCTGCTTCAGTGACCACGTTTCCGCGCCGTACATAGCTACGCTCCATATCAGAGTTTTTACGAGTCTTATCTTAACCTCCCTACTCAACGTCCCCGTCACAGGCAACTCTACGAACGTGGACCCGGTGGGAGACCCGAATAACCTTGGAAAACATTATTCGCCGGGAAAGTACCAGATCATTCTTCACGTCCCCGTCATCCACTCCCTCCTCCTTGAGAAAGCCTCCTTGCCTAGCGCAATTCTTCTCCTTACGTCCCTACTACTTTGACCGTATTGGTCCAAAACACTTCCGAGATATGTAAACTCTTCTACCTGCTCTATTTTTTCCGCGCCTATTTTAATATTTAGCTTAGCCTTTTTCTTTCTGGAAAATCGCATAACCTTTGTTTTATTAATATTGATTCTCATCCCATATCTATCGCACTGAAGCGCCAATTCACTCAGCAATGCTTGCAACCCCTTGGCTGACTGAGCAACTAATGCTTGGTCATCAGCAAACCTGTGTTTGTAACGTGACACCATCACTTGCTGGCCGCCCCCCGTGTTAAGAGTAATGAATAAAAATTAAGTTTCGGTTCTCTCGGTTTTTTTATCAATAATCAAAAGATACCCCTTCATATTTTCAATTTATTTGAAAACTTTATGTACTTCTGTATATTGAAGAAAGATTGAAATCATCTCCACTGATTACCACGCTACGACCATTGATAAATCGGATATTATTCTTGAACACTGAGTTAAATCATGCCTTCCCATAGTACATATAATGTTCGTGCGCTGATTAAACACTTCTAAGTGAAAGGCTTAGCACCGATAAAGATCTAAACCGAGTTTGATGATGTCCATGGCACATCTGCTCCTGTGTTTGCGACTGTTTACAATTGGGCAAACGAGTTAAAACGTGGCCGTACATCCACAACTGATGAAAATCGTTCGGAACGTCCAGTAGAAGTGACTTCCTCCGCAATGACCGACAAAATCCACGATACGGTCCTGAGTGATCGACGGATCAAGGCTCGCGGAATAGTTTGACACCACAGACACATCACAAGGTACAGTGTTTTCAAATTTACACGCAAAATTGGTGGTGAAAAAAATCTCGGCAAGATGGGTGCCGCTTTTGCTCACGGTGGAGAATAAACGTAATCGTTGATTCAGAGGCTGGTTTGACGTATTCGTGACGTATGTATGCGTCGATGCATACCTAACTGTGGAGGAAGCGGATGCACTACTACACTCCAGGTACAAAGAAACATTGGAAGCAGTGGGTTCTAAAGGCGATCCGACTCCGAAGAAGGCGAAGACGGTGAAATCAGCCGATCAGGTGATGACCACGGTTTCTTGAGATGCACGCAGAATCATCTACGTCAATTACTTGGGAAGAGGCCAAACGATAAATGGAGAATATTATGCCTCGTTACTTCACCGGTTGAGCGATAAAATAAAAAAACGTCCTCATATATCAAAGAAAAAATTCTTCTCCACCAAGACAATGCACGAGTGCACACCTGCGCAGTTTCGGGAGTGAAAATTATGAAATGAAATCAAATTCAGATGTAAAATGAATGAGAATTACTTAATTTTTCCACACAATCTTTTATTTTTACGACCGGGTTTCGACGAGGATCGTCATCATCAGGTAATTTTCACAGAAATATACACACATAATCCCACTCTCCGACCAAATTACACTCCGTAATCCCTCCCCCCCCCCTAGTCATACTGACCAATAACTCTGTCTCTTACTCCTTCACCTCATATTTCAAGCATTGCAATGGTATATATATATATATATATATATATATATATATATATATATATATATATATATATATGTATATTTCTGTGAAAATTACCTGATGATGACGATCCTCGTCGAAACCCGGTCGTAAAAATAAAAGATTGTGTGGAAAAATTAAGTAATTCTTATAATGCAACAATTTCAGAGAGTAAAAATCGTTCGCCTTGACCGGGATTCGAACCCGGATCCCTCGATATTCAGCAGAGTGCTTTAACCATTTAAGCTACCAAGACGTCCTGTTACACTCTGAAATTTTGGGGGCTTTAAAGGAACAAGATGTTGTGACGAAATACCGTACATACAATGTCACAGGCATTCGTAGTCGTGCGCGACGCGCCACAGTCCACGAGGTTAAAGCCAATTTCAAACACTTAGGCTGTTCATTTCAAGAAACTGCGGGAGATGCCGCAACAGTAACTATTAACGGAGTCACCCGCTATGTGTGTATTATAATGCAACAATTTCAGAGAGTAAAAATCGCCACGCCACGACTAAAAGCGCACGACTACGAATGCCTGTGACATTGTATGTACGGTATTTCGTCACAACATCTTGTTCCTTTAAAGCCCCCAAAATTTCAGAGTGTAACAGGACGTCTCGGACCCACAGATGCCTATTTTGAAGGACCTTCACAAATCCTACTTTTTCGACGACATAAAAAGGTGAGAGAAATGGTGGAAAAAGTGTATCGAGCAAAAAAAGGAGGTTATGTTGAAAAATAAAACAATCTATTCACTGTGCTTTATTTTCATATTTTTCCCCAAGGACTGTTTGACCTTCCCACGTACGTTGAGTTTTCGGTAGACAAACTATGTAAATGACATTATGATCTGAAGCAGTGTTAGTAGCAGAATACTAAAATTAATTTAACTGTAATAAAATTTTATGGACTTATATAAAAAATATGCTGATAGAAATGAAGCGGTTACCACATTACAGTAACTATTTACTAACATTTTGGAAGCTTTGAAGGGAGATTGGGTCTTTTCCGTAAATTTCTCTGATACATGGTGAATGTTCCCTTTTGTCCCTGGATTTTGCAGATTTCTCCAAAAGTCTGGGATTTCCTAAAAATTTCGGTTCCGTTGCCATATTATTACTTAAGTAAGGAAATAGTTTCGACGTCAATTCTGGTATTCCTAAGAGTATATCCCCAATCGCTCAAAATATTCCCCGATTATTTAGTTTTTCGTGCGCATTCCATCATTTTGCCCCATTTACTTCAGGGAGAAATCGTCAGGTTGCAATAAACTTACCTAGCTGCTGTTAAGATTGCTGAGGAATTGATTTTTCACCGTGCCCCCAGTGCTAAATCAGATTGTGGTATGTAATGCTTCCTGCAATCAAACGTTTGGCCGTAATGCATCATCGCATACAATCGGTCGCGCTAATGTACTCATCGTCCATGCTGCGCAGCATCGAAACCATGGTCGTATGGTATTAAAAGTGTGTGGAAGTGTAAAGTTTCCTTTTTTACCCTCACCATGAAGGAATTGCACAAAGTTAAGCCTGAAACTGTTAGCCTCATCGTCCATGATTACCCTGGTTAGTGGAATGATTAAGGACGACGTGACTTCAAATACAAACCAAGATTATGTATTAAAACTTTACGTCAACCGAATCCGCTGAGATGCATAAGGGATGTTCCAGAAACACCCATTCCAGGTGATTTTAAAAGAGACTCTATCAAACCGATTACTTTTTCCTAAATTCCAGTTTGATTCCGATTGAAATATTTTTTGCTGATTTTCAGGAAAACTTTTGGCAATGCGATTAGCTGACAAAAATATTATATAATTTGGAACACCCATTGTCTGTCCAACATTTTACTAAATAAAGCTGCTTAAGCATAACAGAATGAAAATTTACCAGGACCGAAAGCTCTTGTACTTTGTTTCGTCCTTGCACAACACGAGGAGGCTCTCAGCCTCCGCCCTGAAAATGAATTCTTTCGTCAGAAAATCCATGCATCGGCGAACTTCCAGGAACACTTTCAAAGAACACCATACGTACAGACACGTTGAAGGCACATCAGTGTTTCCTTGCGACCGAGGAAATTGATAAATTAAGTTGGTTTGTTACCAGTTAGTTACCCACTTAAGTTGTAATTTAGGCAAAATTCCTACATCGCCGGTTTTGCTTTTAGCAACGCAGGAGTACATTAACAGATGCGTGTTTCGATCATTTGCTGGCCGATGTTTAGAGAAAAACTTTCCTTTTACGTTCATTAGTCAACATGGCATGGTTTCAAATAACATATTCAGTTCCGTCGCGGCATTTACAGCAGTTCATTGAATATTCATTTTCTTCTTCTGGCACTCTGAATAAATTGCTCTGCTCTACTCAGTTCCTTCCGACATTGCGCATTGCGCATCGTCAATTGCGTGGTTTCTCTCTCTCCTCCAGCTCAAATCCAGAAGTAAACATTTCAATAGGTCTACGTCAACCTAAGGGAATCTTTACATCACAGGCGTCATGATACGGCCACCCCTCTCTCCACCCCCCCTTCTCCCCGCGCGTTGAGAGGATCCACACACCTTCCCCCCCCCCCCACACGAGGTCACGTGACAAACGAGGCCCTCCCCCCCCTCCCTCCCGGCGCTTTGCGACCTGGTCACGAGTAGAATCACGTCGTGGGCTCAATGAAAAGAGGCATTTGTGCATATGGAGATGACATTGAAATAAATGTTTACCGCCTTTTGTCATAATTTAATCATTGAACAGCGCAACGCGAGAGAGAATTAACAGCGATGTTTATGTTTCAGTTTAAGAGTGGACCTCTCAATTCCTCATTGCCCAGCAGCTTAGCTTAGAATGAATTGAGTTCAGTGATACAAAGAGGTAAAATGACGTGGATCGTTGTATCGAACAGAAAGTTATATCAAGTTATGTAATTATAGTATCTGGTTATATAATTATAGTTTCTCGTAAAATAAGAAAAGTATAGGGACAATTGTGGGTCGCGGTAGACCAGTGGGTAGTGTTGGACTACTGACCGGAGGGTCCCGGGATCGATTCCCGGGCAAGGCACTCTGAGTACCTGCAGCTCCACCTTAGCGGGGTAGCAGATCGGAAGATTTTTCGGGTACCAGATCTTCCTGGAAAACCATTACCCTGATGTGTGAATATTATTGTTTTATGTTAATATGACCACGCCGTCGGGCTTAGTACTGGTTGAACTCTACCATCACCTTCCAAACTGACCTTCGGGTTGTTTACTGTGTTTATGGTTTTTTTATAGTTATAATTATGTAGCTATAAATTAATATGATTCCAATGCTAGATTAATAAAGTTCCTCTTTACAAGCCCAGACAATGTTAGTGTCGAAGAAGCAATGAATGAATTAGTAGTTAACAGGCAAGTTTAAAAAATAAAGTCGTTTGAACATCATCACTTTATCCAGGGGCAAATCAAAAGCTTCTCATCCCAAAACAATGAACGAGGCATAATAATCGATGGATCATTCGTATTATGTATTTATTGGAACCGATATAGATTTAAAACGGTGGTTAAAGACAAAGATACCTTCGAGTCGTCATTGCATTCTTTAGCGTCGTACTCCATGCATCACTTAAACAAGAAGGGGCAATGATATTCTTGATTCCTTATCGACGAACGTACCCGAAAAAGTTTTAAATATAGAAACTATGAATGGAATAAGTGACCACAGAGCAGTAAATGGGATCGTATTCCCTATATGGGATCCGGGACCGCGATGGCTTAAATTGCTTTTGACAGAGGTCATCTTTTAACCTCACGAAATATAGCGAGCACCGAAACACTTGGGATACGCAGACTCAATTCTTCATGCTCAGCAGTCAACAGGTTCATTCCAAGTAAATTCATGAAAGATAAGACGGAACCAACGCAAAGTTAGAAAATCGTTAAGACGTGAAAGGCTGGCTATACCAAAGATGAGAAGTGTACGGAATATACGATATATCTAAAGACGAACTGCATGAGATTATCCACGATTGTAAACCAGCAAAGCCAATTCCAATGAAGCATTTCAAAAAGCAATCAACGCATACAAAAGAAAGAGATTGTCTAAAAATGTACACGAAAATTCAAAAACATTTTGGTCCATTGCCAGGGAGGTTCTGGGAAATAAATCAACGTTTTACTCGCTCAAAAACGATAATGACGAAAGAGTAACCAGTAGCTCGGAACAGCCCCGCGGCTAAAATTCTTCTTTCAAAGACATTCCACTAAGTTTCCACCAAATATCTCTTACTTTATCTAAACTGGTTTTTCCAACCGATGCGCGAAATTGAAAATTCACGGGGTGGAACAGAACTACTTCTGCTGAAAAACATAAGCCTATTAAAATCATCCGACCCGATCAAATGGCAGCACGCAAGGAACTTGCGTCGAAAATTGCTCCGAATCCAGGGAACACACATTTAAGGAGTTTCCAATAGTTCTCTCCAAAATATCGAACATTTCAAAGTAACACCGAACTTGAGTCGTCAACGGAGAAGGACCACGTGAATACACACCTCTCTCCCTCATATTCAAATATACATGAACAGGCTACCCTCCAAATAGTCGCAAAGACGTGTGGTAGGGGGTGTTAGGTCACCAGCATTACTGCACCTCCTCCAATACTATTATTATTAGGTTGTCCCAATTATTTGTTGTAGGTAAGCGTATGTACTTGCATGCTTTTGGAGTGAGGATAGGTAGATGTGTGGTTGCATGCGCGTCGAATGATGGGGTGTTGCAATGAAAGTGTGCACTGTTGTGGATTGGGGTTTGCATGTGTGTGTTGGTTTTGAATGCGGTGTTTCTTTTTTCCTTTTTCTTTTTTCCTTTTTTTGGGTGGTGGCCTAACACCCCCCGCCACACGCCCTTGCGGCGGCTTGCGGGGTATTATGTAGATGTAGATGAATACTTCCACACACACACATGGCACTTCTTAATCCACTCGAAGAGCACGTGGGAGGGGGACGAAAGGATTTCATTCATGCGACATCCGTTTTACATCTTATTAATGTCATGCCGTTAGTGACCACTCTATTGATTGCACT
Organism: Hetaerina titia; assembly: GCA_037158775.1. Taxonomy (NCBI): domain Eukaryota; kingdom Metazoa; phylum Arthropoda; class Insecta; order Odonata; family Calopterygidae; genus Hetaerina; species Hetaerina titia. The sequence continues at coordinate 5,294,991 of CM073775.1, read as the reverse complement.
AAGAATCCCACAGGAAAAGGCAGGGGTAGCAGCATGCCCCTGATTATGAGGGAGCATTTCGCTCATGCAGGAAGGACAATTCACGGATGAATTGCATGTGCAGATGTATTTATTTAGGCGACACTCCGTCGCCCGACCCAGGGGCGTTGGGACGTCAGCCATGAAGTGGGTTAAGGGGGGAAATCTTGTATGTCCCCCCTGTATGGTTTCGGCCAGTGCCCTCCTGTCTTAGTGTTTCCCCTTGTGTTGTTGTCGCGAACAGTGCGAGGGAAACACGCGAGGGAAACTAAGTGTTTCCCCTTGTGTTGTTGTCGCGAATAGTTCGAGGGAAACACTAATCCCTTCGGCGGTCTAATCCCTCTTATTCTGGGGCAACTTGCTTGTGCCATTATGGTGGGCTGAATTATTTCTCTACGGCGTCTGAAGCAAAACCACGCGATTGGTATCTTTGCAATTGGTGTATAATCTCGCTTTTGAGCCTTCGCATATCTACATCTACATCTACAAAAGTACCCTGCGAGCCACCAAAAAGGTGTGTGGCAGGGGGTGTAGCACCATGAGGGAAGGGTAAGGGTTGAGGGGGTTGGGAGTTAGGTGAGGAAAGGTGGGGGGAACCTGTAGGAAAAAAAATATATACATATATACATATATATATATACACATACATATATATACATACATACATACACACATGTATACACATCCTCGCGAAGTCCCTAACCTGTACGTTAATACTTATTGTAATGAACTAAGTCCTGGGGAATTTCGACTACGAGCATTCTGTTCCCTTATCGTTCTTGGAAAAAATGACATTTTAAACCTGTCAGTCTTGCAGTCTATCTCTCTAGTCTTATATTCGTGATCCCTTCGACCGTAATACGTTGGGGTTCGTATTATATCCTTGATGTCATCGGAAAAGGGCCCATCTTTAAATGTTTTTAATAAGTTTAATCTATATTGGAAACGCCGCTGTGTAAGAGAATCCCAACCTAAATTGTCTAGCAAAGTGGATACGCTGCTGAGTTGGTCATAACAATGTGTGACAAATCTAGCCCCCCTCCGCTGAACTCGATCTAATTCCGAAACCAAATTTATGTTATGAGGATCCCATATACTGGCAGCATACTCTAGGTGGGGCCTGACCAAGGCAAGGAAACATCGTTCTTTCACCTTTTCGTCGCATTTACCTAGCACTCTTTTCACAAATCCCAATTTTTTATTAGCACGACCGCATATTTCTCGTATGTGTTTTCCCCAGGACAGATCGTGAGTAATTGTTACACCCAAGTATTTAAAGGAATCTACCCTCTCGATATTGGTTTGTTTCACTTTGTAACTATAAGGGAGGGAATTACTCTTTTCCCAAAAATGTATTACTACGCATTTTTTAAAATTCAATTCCAATTGCCATGTATCGCACCAATTTTGAATTGCATCTAGGTCGTTGGCTAACACGACTCTGTCTTCGTGACTTCGGATGTCCCCATAAATTACTGCATCATCGGCGAAAAGACGGAGCTTGCTATTAACTACGGTACTGAGGTCATTTATGTAAATAAGGAAAAGGAGGGGGCCTATGACACTTCCTTGTGGTACCCCCGACGTGACCTTGACAGTATCGGATGATACACCGTCCAGGACGACTGTTTGGACACGATCACTTAAAAATTGTTTAATCCAGTTAATAATACTTTCGTGTATTCCATAGGTTTCCAATTTCGCCAGTAATTTGCAATGAGGGACTTTATCGAAAGCTTTCTTAAAATCTAGGAATATCGCATCAACTGGAATATTACTTTCACCGGAGTTTAATACATCATGTACAAAAAGTGCGAGTTGAGTTTCGCAGGATCTACCCTTACGGAAGCCATGTTGGTTATTAATTAATAAATCTTGGCTATCGAGGTGCCTCATCATGGAACTAACAATGATGTGTTCAAGAATCTTACAGGAAATGGAAGTCAGCGATATTGGCCTATAATTACTGGGGTCCTCCCTGTCTCCGTTTTTAAATATGGGTGTTACCGAAGCTACCTTCCAGCCATTTGGCACGCTTTCTTCTGCTAATGATTTCTTAAATATTATATCTAGATATGGGGCAATTTCAGCCGACAGTTCTTTATACACACGTGCCGGTATCTCATCAGGTCCCGGAGATTTGTTGGGGTCTATGTTTTTAAGGAGTAATTCTATTCCGCGGGTGGAAATATTGATTGCTTCAATTGAATGCTGAAATATTTTCGGAAGGTTCTCGGGTGTATTTTGTGAGGATATGTTGAAAACACTCTGGAAAAATGAGTTTAATATATTGGCTTTATCTAAACTACTCGTTACTTTATCCCCCTTTTCGATATTCAATGAGTTTACGGTGGACTTGTTTCCCTGCACTTCCCTGACGTAGGACCAAAACATCTTTGGGTTATCGTTCAAATGTTCGCCTAATTTTTTCCTTTTGAATTCCGCTAGCGCCTTCCGGAAGGCCTTCTTGGCAGTGGGCCTAGATGCTTTGTAGTTCTGTATGGTTTCGTTGATTTTATCAGGGGAGGAATCTTTAACTGCGTTTTTCATTCTGGCATGGCACACCCTTTGCCGCCTAAGAGATTTCCGTACTTCAGAGTTGTACCATCGGGGTTCCTTATTCTCTTTTATATATTTACTAGGTATGAACCTCTGTATTGCTGAACGTGTTATCCTAAGAAAATTATTCCAAGTATCCTCGACACTACTAGTTTTGCTTAATTCGTCAAATATAAAAAAAGAACTTTTTAATTCACATTTAAGCCATCATAGTCCGCTTTATTGAACAAATACACCTTTCTCTTAGGTTTGTTGACTTTATCTACACTTAGAGAAAATTTAGCGTTTACAGCCCTGTGATCACTGATTCCGCCAACAACTTCTATATTTAAGACCTTTTCGGGTATATTTGTGGCTAACAGATCAAGAATGTTCTTTCCCCTTGTTGGTGAAGTGACTAATTGATGTAGGGAATTCGAGGTGAACGCGAATAAGAGGGACTCGCATAGATCCTTGTCTTTACCTCCATTTATAAAATTGTACGAATCCCAATCTATTGTGGGAATGTTCTCAATCTCAATGTTCCCATCCATCATCTCGCAATAAATGTGTGACGCACTGAGTTCTGTATTGCGACGCTTGTGAGAATCTGGCGGCCCTTCTTTGCAAATCTCTTGTTCAAGTCTGCAATCAGTGTTTTTGACGTGGATACAATATCTCTCCAAATCAATATACTCTATATGAGGTCTTCTTACTGAAGGAAAACAACACGTCTCCTGAGCATGCTCGGCGCTGATATGTTCCAATTAAACGTTTTGACGTATGCCAGCTTCTTTAGGACATCTCCGAAAAGAGGGTTTCCTCGTGCAAAATCCATTGTCATGGTGACACCCAAGTAATTAACGTAGTCTGCAATGTTCATTCGAACATCCCCGAGTGTGTTAGTTTGGGAAGGCTGAGCGTGTTTTTTTTGAGAAGTGCATAGCCATAAATTTTTAGTATTTTAATCCAAACTCCATTCTTTCCCACCATTTTTGAATCATCGCATCAGATAAGGCCGTGGGGAATATAATTGTCCGTTTGAAAATGACTTATATTTCAAATCAGGATTTATTGATGAAGATTCATCACTGATAATTCCTGCGAGACTTGCGCTCTTTGTTCGAGATCAATCCAGCTTCATGATAATCACATATACTAGCAGCATATTCTAAATGAGGTCTTATGAGCGAGAGATACAATTTCTCTTTAAAACCTACTCGTCACATTTCACTAATACACTCGTAATAAATCTTAATTTTTCGCCAGCTTGTCCACATATTCCCCAAATATGTTTCACCCAGAAGAGGTCGTCTGTAAGGGTAACACAGAAGTTATGTACTCCAGTTTCTATACACCTCCTATTTCGGTATTTCTGATTCAGAATGCCTTCTGCAGAAAACTATTCTTGATCGAAAATTCACCACTACAACCTTTTTTAAGTTTAATTATAAATTCCAAGTGCCACACCATCGTTGTATTGAATTAAGGTCGTATTAATAAACTTACTTGGTCATAAGGACTACTTATATTACGATTATCTCTGCAAACTAATGCGTCGTCGGCAAATAATCGTCTTTAGCCTCATTGACGCAAAGAAGGGATAAAATAGGTCAAATAACACTTCGCTGGGGAACAGCTGAAGCCTGAATATAAATAAATAAAGCAAAACGTAACATCCTACTCTACAACAAGCCCCTCTTCACCTCCGTATACTTCCTTCCTCCCTTCATTCGGTCCAACATCCCTTTCCAATTCCTGCCCTTTCCTCGCTAGCCTAACCCCTCTTTCACACTCTTCAACATCCCATCGCCCATCGAAACGTCCATCCATCCATCTCTCATGTTTCCCTGGGATTTCTACCAGCGATCCCATCTTCTTCTTGCCCACTAATCTCAGCACTTCCTCGTCCGTTTTCCTTTCTGTGCATTTCACTAACTTTTGTATCACTCTCCCAAACACACATTTCACAAGCTTCCTATTCAAGCACGCCTTGTTGCTTCAACGACCATGCTTCCCAGCCGTGGAAAACCACGCCCCATTACAAACTATTAATGAGCCTATTCCTAACATGCTTACTCAACGTTACTGTCATCGAATCCCTTTTGTGAAGTGTATTTTTGCATAACGCAACTTGCCCTCTTCCTAACGGATCTGCTAACTCGGCCATCTTGGCTCAAAATACTTCCCTAATAGGTAAACTGTTCATAGCGCACCACTTAACTGTCCTCTTACTAAAAAAATCTCATAGCCCTTGTTTTGTTTACTTCGACTATCACCCCATACCTATAGCATTGATTTTATGATGCACTCAGAAATGCTTGCCAGCCAATTGGCTGACTGGCTAGTCAAAGGTTAATCGTCCGAAAACTTTCATTTTTCATGGATTCCATGAATACCACGACGATTTCATTTTAATCTACAGTTGCTTGCTGTTCCTTTCATCATGTCCTCCACATTTAGTGTAAACAGCACCGGTGACAATGGGCAACCCTGCCGTACCCCTCTTCCTAACACTGCCCATCTGGACTCTCCGTTCCCCACTCGCACCTGAGCAGTCTCAGACATGTACAGGTTGCGGATTAGCCTCCTGTCCCACCAATCTATTCCTATTTTCCGCAATAAATTCATTAGTTTTCCCAAATCACTCTATTAAAGCCATTTTCGGAATATACGTAGCAAACAATTCATTGTAATCTACATTCCTCTCGATTAGTGACCTCATTTTGCAATGGCATCACCGACCCCTTCCTGAGCCCAAACTAATCATCCCCGAAGTATTAATTTGCCCTACTCTTCACCCTCTCGTTGATGACCCTGAGAACCACTTTAGCTGCGTGCGAAATCAAGCTCATTGTTCTTTAGTTCAAACATGTGGTTGCTTTTCTTGGAATAGGAACTAACACTGATCTCACAAAATCTTCCAGCCAAATTTCTCCCTCATTAATGCTAATAATTAGTCCATGAAAACTTTCCTTCCTCTTTTCCCGAAACCCTTAAGTAGCTCCGTGGGTAACGTCATATACCCCCATTGCATCATTGGGTTGGTTTCAATTTCCCTCATGCACTCTCTATCTCACCACTGGCTATATCTGGACCTAATCTATCCACATCTGCATATGATTCTCTTTCTATGTCTATGTTTGCTGGTATGATGTTTTATCATAGAGTTTATAACCAATATATCCCTGCCGTCTCTCCTGAATTTAATCTGGTTCACTTGATAATTTTTCTCGTTTATCTTTGATTTTTTGCACTAATTGTTTCTTCTTGGTTTCCGACAGTGCTTCCCATCCTATGTGAACATTGCACAACCACGCACTACACACCCACCTCACTAATTTCGCTCCCGCCTCTGTTTTTGTAAATTTTTCTACCTAACTCTGCGTTTACGTTATCTCATTTTATTCTTTCAAATATTTTTGATATCCTGTCCTTGGTTGTCTTGGCCAATTTCTATTTCCAATTCCCATAGTATCGCTCGCATATTTCGACATTCCTTTTGTTATATTACCGCTTTTCTTCCATTAAACTCATTATTCACTTGCCTCCCTTATACTTTTTCGTCCGTTTAACACTTCATTCCATTTCCACACCATTGTTTCCTATTTAAGTCTTTTGAACATGGCGTTACTTTTTGTAGTTACTAAATTATAGTCTGAGTTCGCATGCTCTCCCAGGAAACCGAGCGAATTTACCCCGCTGTTCCTAAATCTCTACCAAACAATGGAAAAGTCTAACGGACATATTTCTGGATCCCTGAGGTATTTCCATGTATGGCATGGAAATGTTTGGATTCTTCTTTCTGGATCCCCGAGGAATTTCCATGCATTTTTCACGCCTTTTGTGGTTAAAAAGAGACGTTTCAGGCGTGATATTGTGGAATATCCTGATTAATTAAAATTGGCAATTTTCCACAAAATAAGCCTTTTGTGGTGTCCATACCAAGGCATGGAGATCACTAACTCCTGTCTCGTACAGAACTCAATTTCTTTCTCCCCGCGGTCATTGCTTGTACCTAAACCGTAATCACCATCTCTTCCTTCGCCTATCGTCGCATTTCAATCCCCCATCACTATCAAATGTTTCCCTGGAGGAACACACGCGATTATATCCTCTAACTCATCATACATCCTATCGACTTCTTCCTCCTTATGATTGCTTGGTGGTATGTGTATCTGAACAATGACCAAGTTCGTCGGTTCTGTTTTTATCTCTGTAAGTAATATTCTTTCCGTTGTTAGTTCTATGTTAACCACGCTTCTTCTACCTCCTTATTCAATATTACGACTTCTGAAACAAGACAAATACTGTCATGACTTCTCAATGAATCAGTAGATGGCGTTGCAGGAGTAAAACTGTGTTCTGAAGTAAAAATATTTGAATATAAGCAAACGGCCCTTATTTTATAAATATGCCTCGTATGTCAACCCCTCGTTGGCTCTCCTCCCCGCCGCTGTATACAATTCTATAACTATCACTCCAGTAATTATTTCTACCCGCTACCCTTCCATCTCACCTAGCGTAAACCTAAAATATCTATATTTCCTCTTTCGGTATCTCTCTAATACTCTCTAATTTTCCTGCCCTCAACATCGTCCTAACATTCCTAAGTCCCTATTCTGACTAATTCGGTTTTCTTCTGCTGCGTCCTCTGTGCCTGCGACTGTCAATATCCCTGTGCAATGATTTCGTGTTGAGACGAACGCTAAAACCTTGCCTCTCCCGTTGCCGAGCTGGAGTAGCCCAAACATCCTTGCATCATATGCTTGTCGCCGCGAAAGCTTTCTTTGCACTGTATGTACTCTGACAGTTGACGCCTTCCGTTTGATTTACCTGTCCGATTTCGTTGCGCCGTCAGATGACGTGATAATAGTGCTAGGGTGATTTTGTACGTTAATTTCCTCAGTGGGTTATTGTTTCATTGTTTGTTGACAAGCCTTGCTGTAGAGTGCATGTACAGGCACACGTTTCGTATGGATCTTGTGTAAATAAAAAGGACACTGCCAATTGATTTGAAAAGTAAAAGAGATGCTGGGAAAAGTGTGCGAGGTCCGAACGGGACTAGGCATCGTTATTCTAGGTCGGGGATATTTTTCTCAATATATTGCATGGCTGAATCATTTTCCGACATACCTCGTATATGTCGCCATATTTTGTTACCACCTTACCCTAATCACGGTCTCCCTCAAAGTTTTCCACTGTCTCCTGGTACTCCTCCTTTTCCCTCCCTCTTCAATCTCCCACATTCCATTTCCTCATATTTCGTCACTGTATGTTCCTCTTGAATCTGAAGTTTCACAGCATTAGTACTACATTGTGATATGAATCCGCATCGGCTTCCGGGAAACTGTGCGAATTGATCACGCTGTTCCTAAATCTGTGACTAAACAACATTTAGTTTAGCTGATATCTCCATTGAGTTCCTGGGTGTAATCGACGTACGTTTACTTCTATTGTTATATTTAAACTAAGCACTCGTAATGATTAAACCATTTCTCCAACGGAATTTGATTTCTCCCCACGGTTATTCCTTACTCCTATACCGAAGCCTCACCACCATCTTCGCTAAGCACCACGTTCCACTCCTCAATCGTCATCATGTGTTACCTCCATTGCCAAGTTTGCATTCTATAGCGTATTAAAAGTAATAAAAAATATAAATCGGCAAAAAAGAAATTCTTAAAATGAGACCCATGGTTATCCATGCAATTGAGCATCCTTATGCCAATTATACGCATAGTTATTGTTAATCATTTACATAAGAGACAATGCCGAACTATTTTCGAACGCTCAAAAAAACGCGATCCAATTCTACTAGTAAATTCAAAGGCCTTCGCTCGCCGAGAGTAATGTTTTGAGTATGTGAAAATATGAATGTTTTTTAATTGAAGCAAGAAAGGGCAGTGAATATATAGATTACTTTTCCCCACATTACTGAATCGAAGTGGAACTTGATGTTAAACGTAAAATTCCACTGAACACAGCGGAATGTGCATGAAACTCATAAAAGGAATGCTTATGTGGTGAAAATAGAAGAGAAAAGTTTGGCGAGGAGGAGTGAGTCAGTTGCGAAAGAATTGTGGGTGCGATGAACTGATTTCTTCCGAAGCGAACACTTTTTCTGTACATTAATATTACTGGATGAATGAAATGTTCTTCGCTGGTGCGATATCACGCGGAGTGGCTGGAGCTCCATTAATGAGGTGCGCTGCCATGCGAGGGGAGGAGAGTGAATTGTTTTTTTAGGGAGAAGCACACCAAGGAATTATTCGGTGAATATGATTGGACTGCTCGAGAAGAGAAGATTTGTAGGATTACACGAAAGAACCGATGATTGAAAGACATTGGCCAAATAAGCACTTATGGCATTGGAAAGCATGGAAGAAATCCTTAATACGGACACCCCATTTTTGTTAACCTAACGTTGCGCGGCTTCTCTTAACGATGTAATAATCCATACACTTGAAACTGGTTTTAATTCCTACGCGTCACCATCAAATTGGTTAAGACAGGACAGTACAAAAATAACAGCAAGGCTTGAAACAAGCTGCAGTGTGCCATTAAAAAGGATGAAATTCCTTTTTTATTCTGCACCTTCACATTTCCACAAATCCAATTCTCTTTGATTAATTATTCCCTTGAGAGTGCTCGCCCAGAAAGTGAAGGGAAGGCATCGGATATGTGAAACAGAAACATTTCGCATGGAGGTCATTTTGGATTCTAATACAGGATCCTCAGAAAGTCGGTTTCGTTTGCCAATTAATTCGTAAGCAGCAAAGAGTTAAGATACATGTATTGATATGATGAACTTATCTTGGCTATTAGATAAATGAGGATAGGAATCCTCAAAGAGCGAAAATTAAAGTTCAAATTAAATACAATATGCAAATTGGAAGCAGGTCACTTTGGCGATGATGTTAAAAATGTATCGCTATCCCCGTCGTATGTACGAGAGAGGTGTTAAACATAAGATCAGATAGAACGCTACTACGAAAGTTCAAAATGCCGTTTTTTCAATGGTCTTTTTTCACCTCGATCCTTAATCGATAGTGGAAAGTGTTCGTAATTTCTAAGTAGTCCTGTGTATCGACATTCCTTCTAAACTTAATTTACTAATGTTATGCTTAAAAAAGTAATTACAACTTAATCACCGTATAACAGATTCGCTCTAGTTTAAATTATTTCCAAATTGAAAATTATTTAACTTTACTATTGGTAACTAATATTCAAGCAACATTTAGCATTGATGTTCCATGTTGATGATGCGGAATCAATCAGCGGAGCGTCGCAGATGCATGCCGCACACATTCTCCAGCCAATCACAACTCCTCGACACCCAATTCGACGTCGACCTGGAAGGAAGAGATGGAAGGAGAGGAAAGGGGCAGTCGAGACTGAACTGCCTCGGATTTCTCTTCTCATTATTCCCCACCTCTCGTGCTTTCCAGATCAAAAATCCTCTTTCACTACCTTTCCTTCAAATTAAAAAGAAAGGCACAATTATGGACTGCTCCAAAGTTTTGTCATCTTAATCAACCCACGTGTATGCATTATATACTTTTTAAGAATACATACATTAATGGTAACCTGCTAGCCACCGCTAGGGAGTTTGGCAGGGGGTGATTACCCGCCAGACTACCCTTGCAACAAAATAAGGGTCGGACGTTATTCTGCCCTTACCTTATTGTTCGTGAAAAAAATGACATCTTAAATCTGTCTGTTCTACACTTAATCTCTCTAATTTCAATGTCATGATCTCTTCTACCGCAGTACGGTTGGGGGTAAAAATACACTTTCAACATCGCTGCTGAATAGACCTTCAAGTTTATGCAAGAGATTAAATCTGAAATTCAACCTTCTCTCCGTGAGTGATTCCAAGCCTAGCTACTCTAATATTTTGGATACACTGCTCAAGACTATCATTAACATGTTTTAAAAATTTAGCTCATCTAAGCCGCAGGAGATAAAGTTCGGGAATCAATCCAAATTCAGTAGAATCCCATTCATACTAGCAGCATATTCTAAATGAGACCTAACCAGCGAAAGATACAATTTCTCTCAAACAAACTTCTCGTCGAACATTTCCTTTCATGAAATTCAACGGAATCGGCCTTTTGTGAAACACCGGACACGTTTTGGACCACATCCTGCCAAGTTAGAGAACGCCTACTAACAGTTTTTAACCCGTGGTTTTCCCATATTCTCACTCGCCCGGTCCTCCCATTCCTCTCGGCTTCCGTGCCCAAATGAAAATTGCTGGCATTCCCAGGTTTACCAAACGGGTTAGAAGAAGGGGAGTATGGGTGTTTTTTCGAAACGGTGTGAACTTTGCCCCGCCACGCAACATTTCGAGGGGGCGGGCGGCCCTGAACCATCCTCCTCACTGCGCGGTTGCGCTTCTTAATACCTCCAGGTTCCACACACCCCTCCTCCCCCGCCCCCGGCCAAATCCCGTGGTGGAGATTGCCTCTTGCGCCCTTCTCCCTCCGAGAGCAATTCTTTCAAAACGATTCCTCTTCCCATGGCCCGTGGGGGTTTAGGACTGAGGGACGGGGATGGTTGCAACATGGCCGAAGTGCGCACAGCGGCGGTGGGGTCCATCGCAACAGGAAGCCCGGGAGATTTCCCGACGGCGCAGTCGGGAGGATTCGGGGCGATTTATTATTCACGTCAAACAGAAAGCGAGCAGGCGTACGCTCAGGTGGAGGTGGATTAATCTAGTCCAGAGGGGGGGGGGGATCCATCGCATCTGCTCACAAGCTTCACAACAATGACTCGTGTTCCCAGGCGACATAGTGGAAAGTGGTACCTCATTAACATGACTACCGTTTGGGGCTCGCTGATCAATTCAAAAAGATATCAAAAATTCGGGAACGAAAGAGCAAGTGTGTGGTTGTCGTAGGTTTCCGAGGCAACATTGGATTGTGCACGATTTGAGCGCCGTAACATTAGCTTGAGTGAATGTGCGCGTTAATTAGCATAAGCAGCGGGAAGGCAACCGCACCGCGACGGGGACAGCTTACTGTTGGTGCTCGTGAATTCACTGCGCGCTCAATTTCGCCCACTGCTTCTTTCCGCAAGAAAAATTCACGGAAAACCTTTTTATTTGATCCCGTGTTCTCCCATTCTCACTGACGCATTCAGTCAAAGGCCGAGACGGTGTTGCCTTCAAATCATCGCTGGGGCATTTGGCGTGATTCCAATCCAGGAGCACGCGGTATAAACCTTTACTTAAATTTTAAATGCAACTGTAAACATTCTAATGAAGGAAACAATTATAACAGTTGACATGCACTACCGTCTTTAATTTTTAAATACTTTTTGTTAATGGTTTAGCAAATCACAGTAAACGCGCAAATATGTAGTATTTATATGCGTTATGATATTTCCCGTAAAATAAATAAAATCATTGAATCACGCAAATTATAAGTTCATCACAGTACACCGATGCATGTTGAAAAGCAAATTTCATTAAATAATCAATCGTAAAAATGTTGAATAAGTATGAGGATAGCGGCTACTCCGCGAAAGACAAAGATTTGGGTTCGGGTGTACTAAACTGGCATTTGTCGCTTCGAAGGAGATCTGGAAGAATTTTTTTTTGTGTATAATAATAATTCGACTACCAGTGCTAATTCCCAGCGCCAATGCTAATTCTATTCTGTTTAATGTTAGCGAGATTGAAACGACTTTGAGTTTTGTCTGATGTGGTGACCGAATATCAATACACCTGTTCACAAAAACTACCAGCGGATCGCTGAATCTCTGTTTCCCTGATTCTAGAATCAGAAAGACACTCCTACTATTGGTGAGGTTCATAACCATGGTTTCCAGGGTAGTTTTATGATAATTTATTCTTGAAAGACAAGCACTGTATTCGCCAATAAAACTCATGACACTGTGCATGCAAACAAAAATCCTTTGAATAATTGACTGACTGTTTTAACTTCCATAATGAAGTACATCACCTTTTCGGCTGTATTTCAGAAATTACATTTCACCGTATTGTTTACACAAGATACATACGAAACGTGTGCCTGTACATGCACACGTCACTGGCAACGCTTTTTTAGCAACTGAGAAATAAAATGTATTTGTGGCGTTATTCATTCAACAGCGAGGCTGGCAACCAACCAACCAGTATTCAGTCCGAGAATATACTGAAAACGAGATAGCCGAGACCGTACACTTGATTGGCACTAAGTTTGTTGTTCAACGGGGGGAGGTAAAACAAAGTTACAAGTAAGGGGAAAGATAGGGAATGCACACTAGGTCACTTGGGTGTGCTCCAGAAAAGTGATCCCCGCATACCTCAATCACACGCAAAAAAAGGCAATATTAATAATAAAAATAAAACAAACTTACAACCACTCGATCACTAGGGTGTGTTGAGAAATAACAGTCACTCTCGTGAATCACATTCGCACGCACACTCAGGGTTTACAAGGATATCTCCTATGTCAGCGACCCGTTGTTCTCACACTGGAATTAAAACAATATAAATTTAAAAGAAAAGGCCCTAGTTTCCATTCGCAATCACTCGGGTGGTTAAGATCTTTGTGAATCACAAACAATCACTCGTTCAGGGTTTACAAGGATTCCTCCCATGTCGGGGACCCGTCAATCACATGGATGACGACAAAACGAAACATAAATCTTTAAAATTTGTCAATCAAGTTTATACGGTTTCGGTTATCTCGTTTTCATTGCTGCACGACCATAGGTACGTTCATTTTATTTTTACTACAATATACTCCAAATTCGTCAATGTCTGATTCCAATTACTTGAAAATATTTCATTCTGTGAGTGAAACAATAACCCACTAAGGAAATTAACGTACAAAATCACCCTAGCACTATTATCACGTCATCTGACGGCGCAACGAAATCGGACAGGTAAATCAAACGGAAGGCGTCAACTGTCAGAGTACGTACAGTGTAAAGAAAGCTTTCGCGGTGACAGGCATATGATGCAAGGATGTTTGGGCTACTGTTAGCGGCCTTGCATCTGACTGGACGACAGTTTCGCTGGCGTTATAGTCAGCGTCTTCAGGTCACTTTGGACGACTGCAATTCAAGCGAATCTGTTGTCCAGCCAGATGCAAGGGCGCTAACAGTAGCCCGAAGAACATGGGCTTCCCGGAGTACATGAATAAGGCCAGGTAAATTTTATGAGATGGAATGGAAAACATAATCAATTAATAATAATGGGAAACATAATCAAATTACCGTTTGTCGCAATAGTATTACGATAAATTCGAAGAAAGCAGGACAAGTGGATGCAGGAGATAGTGATAGGTAATAAGTTGCGGAGGGTAGTCTTATATATAAAAACACGTATTCACACACGGATAGAGATGTAAGGAAAAGGGATAGGAATACAAAGAAGGACGGCGAAGAAGGTGGAAGGGTACGGATTTCCAGCAGGAAAAAATTTCTTTGACGGTGAATTATTGGTCTTATTTAGACCTTTTCCTCAGCAGTCTTACGCGTCTTATCGCCCTGAATCTGATTTATAATTAATTACTATTATAAAACTATGACCTTAATCCCGATTAGCTCCCGTAAATATAAGAATTAAACAAGCTGTTATATTTGTTTACACACACGCACACACGAAAAACCGTCACATGGTGAACACATACCCAATCACATTGCATAAATGTGAGGAAATGGGATGAGGACACACGTAAAAGACGAATACAGGAATAAAGGGAAAGGTGGAATCGGGCAGATCGCAAAGGCAAAAACAAATCTCCTTGACCAGGATTCGAACCGTGGATCTTCGTCTTGCCAGACCCCCGGGATAACACACCATATCTATTTCGATTAACCTAATCGAAATAGAAAATGTATATATCATAATACAAGCGGGTCGCGGTGGTCTAGTGGGTAGAGCGTTGGACTACTGACCGGAGGGTCCCGAATTCGATTCCTTGGCAAGGCACTCAAGGCACCTGCAGCTCCACCCAAGCTAGTTGATTTTTCGGGTACCAGATCTTCCTGGGAAACCATAACCGGCACAGGGAAAGGAACTGGCCCCCCTACCCTGATGTGTGAATGTCCACACGACGTCGGGCTTGGTACGTGGATGAGCTCTACCATCACCTACTAAACAGACCTTTGGGTTGATTACTGTGTTATCATTCGGGTCGGTTCGGTTTGATTGGTTATCATACAAGTCACGGTAATTTCTATAAATTAAAATCATTTTGGAGTAACAAGAATGCTTTCTACAATGGTCAAGACGCGGGATTACTTGGTTTGGTTTAACATACTTGTAGTGTTATGGACGCATGCACCTAGGGAAAAGTATTAATTTAAGCATGCATTCGTTCCTAAATTATTTATTTATTCCTACCTACCAAACCTACACCTCCTCGCCAATCCCCTCCCATCATTATTCCTCATCCATATTGCTGATTCTATGTTATAATCCACCTGGTTTTAATTGCACCTGCAGACCTTTTGTATCTCGGCTTCATTGTGCAACGCTTTGGACTCGAAGGCACTGTAACGGAGAGGGGGACGGGAGGCATCCTAGCAGCTAAACATCAGGCCAGTGGGATCGTCGTTCGCCCACCACGGGGCGTTATCAACACGTGATTTTCTTCCATCACCACGGACGGAGCGGCAAGGGAGCAGGGAGAGAGAAGATTGCGAGCACGGGTCTCAACCCAATGGGAGGAAACTGACCCTGCCTAGCCGCTCCGTGAAACACAGATCTCCACCAAACTATTTCATGCTGAAAACATCATTCCATAAAATTGTATGTATATAAAAACCAGGATTATATAGAAACACTGTATGGTAGAGAACTTAGGCCGACATGGTTAGACATAGAAAAAGAACATGACGTAGAAGACGATTGCTTAGGTCCAGGTATACTCGACGATGCAATAGAAAGGGCATTGAAGGAGATGAAAGCAAATAAGGCCGTGGGGGTGGACAACATACCTGTAGAACTGTTGAAATGTTTAGGAAAATGCGGGAAGAAGGCCCTATATGGACTGATTCGTAGTATCTATGAAGAAGGAATCTGGCCGGAAGATTTTGTAAGATCGGTGTTAGTTACTATTCCAAAAAAGGCAAAGTCTATATCATGTGAGGATTACAGAACAATAAGTTTGATATCCCAAGCAGCTAAAGTTACTATCAGGATCATCAACAAAATAATAGAGAGTAAGGCAAATGACTACTTAAGGGATGATCAGTTTGGGTTAAGGAAGGGGTGAAGTACGCGTGATGCCATTGCAGTAATGAGATTACTAATCGAGAGGAACATAGAATACAATCAGGACGTATTTGCCTGTTTCGTAGATTTCGAAAAAGCGTTTGATAGAGTGAATTGGGAAAAATTAATGCGTGTATTGCAGAAAATAGGAATAGATTGGAGGGACAGGAGACTGATCCGCAACCTCTACATGTCTCAGACTCCACAGGTGCGAGTGGGGAACGGAGAGTCCGGATGGGCAGTGTTAGGAAGAGGTGTAAGGCAGGGTTGCCCATTGTCACCGGTGCTGTTCAACGTATATGTTGAGGAAATGATTAAAGAGGCAAGGGAAGAACTGGAGGTAGGAATTAAAGTTGGAGGGGAATTCGTAAAATCAGTTAGGTTTGCTGATGACCAAGCATTAGTTGCTCAGTGAGCCAAGGGGTTGCAAGCATTGTTGAGTGAATTGGAGGTTCAGTGCGATAGAAATGGGATGAGAATCAATATTAATAAAACAAAGACTATGCGATTTTCCAGAAAGAAAAAGGCTAAGCTAAACATTAAAATAGGCGGGGAAAAAGTAGAGCAGGTAGAACAGTTTGCATATCTCTGAAGTGTTTTGGACCAATACGGTCAAAGTAGTAGGGAGGTAAGGAGAAGAATTGCGCTAGGCAAGGAGGCTTTCTCAAGGAGGAGAGAGTTGATGATGGTGACGTTGAGTAGGGAGGTTAAGATAAGACTCGTAAAAATTCTGATATGGAGCGTAGATATGTACGGCGCGGAAGCGTGGTCACTGTATCAGGAGGATAGACGTAGATTGGAGGCTTTTGAAGTGTGGTTGTGGAGAAGAATGGAGAAGGTGAAATGGACCGAAAGGAAAACAAATGAGGAAGTGCTGGAGATGGTGGGTGAGGACAGGGGTTTGTTGAGAGAAATGCTATGGAGGCAGGAAAAATGGATGAAAGGCGCATTGAGCGGTAGTGGAATGTTGAAGAGGGTAATAGAGGGGAGAATGTTAGGCAAACGAGGAAAGGGCAGGAATAGGATAGGGGTGTTGGACGGGATGAAGGGAGGAAAGAAGTACACAGAGATGAAGAGGGACCTGATGTAGATGAGGTTGCTGGATTGGGTTTTCTTTGGAGTTACAAAATATTTATTTGATAGTTGTGCCCAGCCAAAGACCTACCTTAACCGGTAGATTACTTAATAATAATAATAACACAAACCATGCACAGTAATCAACCCGAAGATCGATTTTATAGAGAAGTGGGGCTGCGCGGCGCAATGTTCGCCAGGAGCGCGCTCCTCGGCGCTGGGATTGATTCGCGGTGGGGTTCGGAGCTAAGCAATGGTTGCACAGCTAGAGATCATGAAGTGAGGATCACGTGTGGCGCAAAAGCTCTTTTGAGTATTTGTCACGGCCGAAAACGTCAAACGCCCCAGCCCAGGTGGCGTCCGGCGTTACCTGGCCCGGATAGGGGTTGTCTAGTTCCCTAGCCGCAACCACTGCACAGCGTCAAATGTGACCCCACAGATTTTTTTCTTTCCCGAAGCTCAAAAGAAGCCTTTGAGATGTAACCTCTCGCCAGCAATATTCAACGCATACCTGATAGAGGCAATAAAAGAAACACAGGAATTGGGTATGAAAGGAGTCAAGGTAAATGGAGAGGAAATTAACATGCTCCGGTTTGCAGATGACATTGCAGTAGTGGCGGAAACGTGAGAGGACCTGCAAGCAACTCTAAGTGCTATGGATCAAGTAATGGGGGGATATAATATGAACATCAACAAGGAGGAAACTAAAATCCTAGTGTGTGGAAGAGAGAAGCTGAATGCAGATAACACAATTCGAGGGGTGAAACTAGAAAAAATGGAATGCTTTATCTCCCTGGGCAGCAGCATAACATGGGATGGAAGAAGTTCGACCGACATCAAGCGAAGAATAGCCCAAGCTAAGAACGCATTCATGAAGAAGAGCCAATTAATATGTTCAAAGAACCTAAGGCTGGAAACAAGGAAACAATTCGTCAAGACTTTCGTGTGGAGCATGGCACTCTATGGTTCCGAGACTTGGAACATTGGAAAAGTGGACCAGCGAAGAATAGAAGCCTTTGAAACATGGTGCTGGAGGAGAATGCTGAAGATTAAATGGCAGACAAAGTGAGGAACGAGGAAGTATATAGAAGAGCAGAAGAGGATAGAACTATGTGGAGAACTCTACGGCAAAGATAAAATAGATGGATTGGACACACATTGAGGCACAATGGATTGATTAGGAATATAATAGAAGGATTACATTGAGATCTGGATGTCGTTCACTAATTGTGGAGGGTTGAAGTGGATAGGTGTGGATTTGTTTCATGCAGGATAGTGGGATATTTTGTTCATCCGCATATATTTTGTCATTCTTGGCCTGCGTTTTGACTGGTCAGCTCCTAATGATGATTTTTGTGGGTTGACACCTGGGTCGTGGATGTTTTGATATCTGTGGATGAATTATTGTTTTCTGTATCGCTTGGAACTATTTCCACATCCTCCCTCTCATTCCTATCCCATCTCCGCTCCTCGCTGGCCTCCCTTTTCCCCTCCACAGCCCCTTCTTTCACCCCTCCCCACCACCTGTTCGCCCCTTCCCCTTCTCCCTTTTCCCCTCTACAACCCCTTCTTTCACTCCTCCCCCAACACCTGTTCTCCCCTTCCCTTGTCCCCTTCTCTCTCTGCCCCACAAACCGTTCGCCAGTCAGTCTTAACTAATCTTCCGAGGAAGACGGAGCTCCATTCTGTCGAGATTATCAAGAAATAACGTGTGAGTGTTCCTTTTATTTGTTCTCATGTTGTGTGTTGCTGTCTAATTTCTTTATTTAACACTGGTGTTACTTCGAAGAAATCATCTATGTATATATATATATATATATTCATTCACATAGAAATAGAGATAAGGAAATGGGAAAGGAACACACATAAAGGACGTACACAAGAGAGGTGGGGATGGCGGATTCAAGGATTTAAAAAAAATAAGGCGGGGGCAGCGGGTTAGGAAATGGAATGTAGAAGCATTAAATGGATTAAAAGGGAAGGAGTATAAGCCGGCTGTGGAGGAAATGATGGATGACGGTAAAGAGCTAACTATCGAAGAAAAATGGGAATGTATCAAGAAAGTGATATCGAAAGCCGCTGAAGACACTATAGGAAACGTTAACGGGAAAAGGATGAGGAAACCATGGGTAACGGATGAGATGATTGCAAAGATGGATGAGAGAAGAAGATGGATGAATGTAAGTACAGAGTTAGGCAAAATGAAGTACAAAGAGTTAAACAATGAATTGAGAAGGGCCAAAAATAAAGCAAAAGAAGAATGGTGGAAAACGTAATGCGAGGATATGGAAAGTTTCATAGAAAGGGTTTCACCTCAAGGAAGGGTTACACCACAGGGTTTGGGTCAAGAGGCGGTCACAGAGAGATACATGCAGATAGATAGAGGTTTTATTTGTAGGAGGATGAGGAAAATAGGGGTGTTGAGTAATTATGTTAAGGCTCGTTAAAAGTTTGATATGGAGGGTGGTTATTTACGGCGCGGAAACATGGTCATTGAACAGCATGATCGGCGTAGACTGGTGGCTTTTGAAATGTGGGTGTGGAGAAGGGTAGAGAAGATGAAGTGGACAGAAAGTAAAACAAATAAAGAAATGCTGGGTAGGTGAGCGATGAGAGGGAATTCTTGGGAGAAATCCAAATGATGCAGGAAAGGTGGATGAAGAGCAATTTGATTGGTAATGGCACTTTGAAGACTTCGGGAGAGGAGACGGAGTACATGAGTGAAGGCGGAGTGGGGCAGTGGTGTATTCAGTTCAATATTGGCCGCACCAATATTCACCACGGGGACCGCAGTGGTCGACCTAGTCTTGTACGTAACTGAATCCTTGGAAAGCGAGGAAGGGATATGAATAGGATAACGATGTTAAATGGAATGAAGAGAGGATGGAAGTATTCCTAATATTTTTCATCTTGGTGTGACATAGCATTTGACGTAGTATTGCTTTTATAACATCAGCGTTGGACCATCTAGGTTCCGTACCATCTTTTTAAAATTTATTTGGAATGAACCTGTTGACTGGTGAGCGCGTGAGGTCAAGCAAGTATGATGCCAAGTATGGTGAGTATTTCGCTGTTTACTGTCTTCCTTAACGTTAACAAATTGCCCCCTTAAAACGCATTTTAAGCTATTATAATTAATCCTTCTTAAAACAAGCAAATCTGTCTTTGAGTCTTCTTATTTCGGACCCCATTCATGGAAGTACATACTGCTCTGTGGCCACTAATTCCTTTAATAGTATTTACGATTAAAACTTGGTTTCGTATGTTCGTTGCTAACAAATTAAGAATATTATGGTCCCTAGTTGATGAATTGACAAGTTGATGCATGGAATTCCACTCAAGGAGTTTAATAGCTCGCTCGTTTACACTCGGAGGTATCTTTGTACCCGAACTGTCCAGAAAGTAACTTACGTTTCGGCCTAGCGTGGTGGTGTGCAGGGATAGAGCCCTGGCATCCTGGTATCTAAACGTCCCTACACTCAGTGCACGCATTCTGCTGTGGTAGTTTGCAGACTTCTACTACAGTGTTCCTCTACTTTATTCACTGCGAACTGTTAAAATGTGCAAGCTATATAAAATCTCAACGCGAGTTGTGAAGTACGACCTGTGATTAAGTTTTCACACGCGAAAAACCACGAGCCAATTGAAATGTATAGGTAACTTTGCTGAAGTGCACGAAGACGGAATATGTGAGTGAAGGTGGAGTGGGGCAGTGGTGCATTCAGTTCAAAATTGGCCACAGCACCAATATTCACCACGGGGACCGTAGTGGTGTCGACCTAACCTGGTGACAGATGAACTGAAACTTAAAATCAACGAAAAAATTCGTGAAAATCCCCGATCAATAATGGGCCTTTCAATTGTTTTGAATAAAACTCTTGTCCTGACACTGGGTTCATATTTTGTTTCAAAACGTCAGTTACTTTCTGGATAGTCTTCGTACTTCCCTCCCCCTGCCGTTTAAAATTCTAATATCTCCAGCCAATAGATGGAAAATCGACATCTCCACAGAAAATGACATCGCGATCGTTGTTTTGGAAAGTGAAGCCTTAGATTTGCTGATCGAGTTCTAATATATAATTATATTTGTCGTCCGTCGGCCTGTAAAATGCGCATGCATAGATTCATTTGGATTGTGGACTTTTAATTGAGCACCATACGCTTTCCAAACCGTTACTCTTCCACGAAAGAGACTAATTGAGCACGGAAGCGGCGAGGGGGGCAGGGGGCCACTTATGACGAAAGCAAGAGCGGGGAATGTGTAAGAATTAAAAATTCCACGTTTGTTCCACGGGCGTCTTCCAAAGAATACACTCGGAAGCTCCCACGCCGCCAGCCGCGAGGCCTCCGCCACCTTTCCCCCCACTCTTCCATATTCCCACGGCCGCCCAGGGAGAGAAGCACAGTTTTGGGCAGCGGGCAGGCGTTGATGTCTTACGCGCCTGGCGTTCCTCCCCACTGCCTGCCGTCCTCACGTGGGGTCGCCCTTTCGTTTGCCTTGAAAATTCCAACGGGCTTGCTAGGGTTGCTATGACTGACCAGCAAACTTTACGTCAACCGTCCCGCAGCCATATTTAATCTTCGACTCTACATCTGATACCTCACTGTAGTTTTCCAATGTATACTTTGATCGCCCCAGCCTATTTATTCCGTTTTCGGTGGTCCATTTGCTTGTGTGGGGCAGCCAGCCTCGTGAACCTGAACGTTAAAAAAATTATGAAAAATTTTCCATTATCGGCTTTTCATTTTTCAACGAATTTTACTATGGCAAGTTGTTGTGAATCTCTAAAACTTTCGAAATATTATTTGTTTATTTGCGTATTTTAATTAGTTTACCTAAAAGTTAATGACATTAAGAGTGTGAATGACGAAGGTTGTATTGGCATGGTCGGCACTCTAAGTGATCTTAAGAATTATCAATGATTATTTTTTATAATGTGTGAGCATATCTTGTGTCTTTGAAACGAAGTCTTGTTGAATGTCTCAAGTCTTAAGTAGACGCGGCGCACTATTAAGAAACGCGGCTCAAGAGAGAGCGGGAGACCCCCAGCGCCGAGATGAACCCATGCCAACCGAGCACGCCCAAGGCATTTTACGTCAGAACGCGTTCCAACGTTTCTTCGTCTTAGCTTTTTGTGGCATTTTTCTAGTTATGATGGCATTCGCGATTAAATTCATTTATCGGGCCTCCTACCCATTCGAGGTACTTTTGGCACGGTGTAGACACTGCTACATACAGGGACGCTCCCAAAAGTGGTAGGACTGATTTATTTACAAGAATTCTATTGACGATATACTTACATCGACTTAATAATCTTCAAAGTATGCTCCTTGAGCTGCTACACACTTAGTATAACGTTGCTCCCATTCCCCGTACGCCCGCTGGAAATTTTCTTTGGGGATGCCGTTGATGACCCTCGTCGAAGCCTCTTGAACGGCCTTTATCGAGTCAAAACGTCGTCCCTTGAGCTGTCTTTTCATCGGGGGGAAGAAGAAGAACCGGCGGTGCCAGATCGGGAGAATAGGGCGGGTGCGGCAACGTGGCAACGCCGTATTTGGCCAGGAGCTGTCTGACGACGAGCGCGCCATGGCACGGTACGTTGTCATGATGAAGCACCCAGCAGTTTGCGATGGCCGGTCGGACTCTTTTCACGCGTTATCGGAGGCGGGTGAGCACCTGCACGTAAAAGTTCACATTCACAGTCTCCCCTGGTGGGACAAACTCCTTGTGAACCACTCCATGACGGTCGAAAAACACAATCAACATCGTTTTGATTTTTGATTTGCTCATGAGAGCCTATTTTGGACGTGGGGACGCCAAATACTGTGGAACGGCTTAAGGCAGTCTCCCCATAAGCCTGCTTGATCATATCGAGGGTCTCAGTTGCCGTCTTCCCGAGTTTCGCACAAAACTTCACGGAATAACGTTGCTCTAAATTCAGATTCATTTTGTTTTTCGACGCGAACAAAAAACTTGCTTCACTAAAAATGGTGTCCTCACTCAACGACAGCCCACAGGCGACTGAGGTTGGTGTCTATCTGTTGCTAAGAGCCCCCTCCACCTTACCCTGCCAGGCAGACTCCGCAGATTTTCTCCACCGCTCCGTTCGCGCCAGAGAAAATCAGTCCAACCACTTTTGGGTGCGACCCTGTATCACGAGAACTTGTTTTCCTTGAATTATTTCTTTCTTCATTACTGTCTTCAAGAGCTCTAAAAACTACTCACTGCCTACTCTCATATGGGATCTTCACGAAGTTGGATTGATTGCCGAATTTGATCGCGTGGAGCGTAGAGGAGCTACATTCGTAAAAATGCCATGACAAACTGAGTAGCGTATCCAAAATATCAGAGCAGCTAGGCTGGAAATCAGTAACGGAACGAAGGTTGCATTGCAGATTAAATCTCTTGCGTAAATTGGGAGGACGTCCCTTTAGCAGCGATGTTGAAAATAGTTATTACCCCATCGTACTACGGTAGGAGAGATCATTGCAATAAAATAAGAGAGATTAAGTGTAGAACAGATATATTTAAGATGTCATTTTCACCACGAAGGGAAGGGTCCGATCGAGCTAGGTAGGGGAGGGGTGGAAGAAATTTTGTGACAAGGGTGGTCTGGTGTGTTATCACCCCCTGCCCAACACCCTAGCGGTGGCCTGCAGGGTGCTAAAAATATCTTAAATACTTTTCACTATTTCCTTTTACAACTTTCCCCTGCCTTTTTCGGATTTTCTCGGTAACTTTCTCTCTGTCCTTCTGTCCCCTTCCCTTCCTCCCCATTCAACGTATTTCCTTCATCATTCGCCACATTCATATCTAAAAAAATCTTCAAAAAAATCTCCGATCCTTCAATAGCCAGTTCTAATATTTATTTGGCGCTAACGTCCTTATTAAAATAATTAACAATCTTTTCTTCATATTATTATTTCGATCACCTGTCATCTTACCTCATCTTATTATTTATACTTCTTTGCCAAAGCAATTTTGATCCTAAATTATTTATTAACTAATGTGCCCAGTGCCGTATAAAATTCTCCCAAATACATGCACGATTAAGTAATTAATTAGGCCAGGTGTTGGAGCTCCACCTCTTACAGTTTATTCCTTCCTATTTCATTATGTATGGTTCATCCTCATTCCTCTTGCATCATTCTTGTAAAGCGCTCCATAATCACTGCAACCCCTTGGCTGTATGGCTAATTATTGCGTGATTGTTCGCATGCCTACTTGGCTTGGAAATGGCGTCGCCCCACTTTATTCTCATTTCAAGTCCTCCCAATCACTTCTCATTATGATTCTCCCTCTGCTATCCTGACCTATGCCGTCCGATTCATATTAAAGTTTCGAATAAGTCTTCTCCAGTTATTATGAGATTAGTCCCACATTCCGAAATATATTCATTCGCTTTGACCATTCTACACGCTCGGAAGCCTTCTCAAAATCCGCGTAGCACACAAAAACATCCTGATTATGTGTGCATTTCACTCCAATGGCACCACGAGTTCCCCTCCCCTTTCTAAATCCAAACTGACCTTCGCCTAACTAGTGGTTTATAACTGTTTTGCAACCTCCTAATGGCGATTCTCAGAATGACCTTATCGGGAAATGAATCTTTTGTCCCGAAGTCCTAACCTCAGACACAAGTTTCGACGTAGAACGTCATCATCCGCTGATGATGGCGACGTTCACGCTGATGATGACGTTCAACGTCCAAATCTGGTGGTGTTCTAAATAAATTGTGTGGAATTACAAAGTCAATAATTTTATATCAATTTGTTATGCAAATTCTTTAAAATTACGTCGGAGACAAGAAATTTCATCTGAATTATATTTTAGTGGTAATTAAAAGT
This sequence comes from Hetaerina titia, assembly GCA_037158775.1. Taxonomy (NCBI): domain Eukaryota; kingdom Metazoa; phylum Arthropoda; class Insecta; order Odonata; family Calopterygidae; genus Hetaerina; species Hetaerina titia. Next base: position 5,270,276 of record CM073775.1, on the reverse strand, counting down.
TCACGATACCCCTTCGTGTACATCCATTCCAATAAACATCATGCAATAACTGACTAACTCATTTAATGCTTGTTTTAAAATTTTCGGGTGCTAGCGTTCAATTTTGTACTGATTGCGTATCGTGCGAGAGAAGAACGATTACTCGAATCCGCCCATGAAGATTCCGAACAAGTCTGGGGCGCGCAAATGTGGGCCATTCCGGTGAGCAGAGCTCACTTCTACCGGCCTTCTTCGCTGTATAATTTCAATATTGTAAGGGAATAGAAGGGCGGTTGAGTAAATATGATGTTGGTGTGAAAAGAAAACTTACAAACTTAGGCTAAGATACCTGTACGAAGTATCTTTTTTTGTATGTATCTAAAATAGATTTTTTGTGTACGTATGTATATATATATATATATACATACATACAATATATATGTATATATATATAACTTATATATATATATATGTGTGTAATGTTCGTTTCAAGAAGATAAGGCAAGGACGGCGGGTTAGGAAATGGAATTTAGAAGCAGTAAATGGATTAACGAGGAAGAAGTATCAGCAAGCTGTAGAGAAAATCATGGATGAGGGTAAAGAGCTGAGTACTAACGAAGAAAAATGGGAATGTATCAAGAAAGGAATATCGGAAGCAGCAAACGACACTATAGGAACCGTTTACTGGAAAAGGATAAGGAAACCATGGGTAACGGATGAGATGATTGCAAAGCTGGATGAGAGAAGAAGGAGGAAAAATGTAAACACAGAGTTAGGCAAAATGAAGTACAAAGAGTTAAACAATAAATTGAGAAGGGCCACAAATAAAGCAAAAGAAGAATGGTGGAAAACGCAATGCGAGGATATGGAAAGTTTACAGAAGAAGGGTGAAATTGGTGCTCTATACAGCAAGGTTAAGTTATTATCGGGAAGTAAGAAGGCAAGACCTGTGCTAACAGTTAAAGATAAATGGGGTAAGATAATAGTTGAACCAGGAAAAATCCAAGAGAGATGGAAGGAATATATAGAAACACTGTATGGTAAAGAACTTAGGCCGACAAGGTTACACATAGAAAAGGAACATGACGTAGAAAAAAATAGCTTAGGTCCAGGCATACTCGACGATGAAATAGAAAGGGCATTAAAGGAGATGAAAGCAAATAAGGCTGTGGGGGTGGACAATATTCCTGTAGAAATGTTGAAATGGTTAGGAAAAGGTGGAAAGAAGGCCATATATGGACTGATTCGTAGTATCTATGAGGAAGGAATCTGACCGGAAGATTTTGTGAGATCGGTGTTAGTTCCTATTCCAAAAAAGGCAAAGGCTTCGTCATGTGAGGGTTACAGAACAATAAGTTTGAAATCCCACGCAGCTAAAATTATTCTCAGGATCATCAACAAAAGGATAGAGAGTAAGGCAAATGATTTTTTAGGGGATGATCAGTTTGGGTTCAGGAAAGGAAGAGGTACGCGTGATGCCATTGCAGTAATGAGATCACTAATTGAGAAGAATATAGAATACAATCTGGACGTTTTGCCTGTTTTATAGATTTCGAAAAAGCGTTTGATAGAGTGAATTGGGAAAAATTAATGCGTGTATTGCAGAAAATAGGAATGTATTGGAGGGACAGGAGACTGATCCGCAACCTGTACATGTCTCAGACTGCTCAGGTGCGAGTGGTGAACGGAGAGTCCGGATGGGCAGTTTTAGGAAGAGGTGTGGGGTGACCATCGTCACCGGTGCTGTTCAACCAATATGTGGAGGAAATGATTAAAGAAGCATGGGAAGAACTGTAGGTAGGAACGAAAGTCGGAGAGGAATTCGTAAAATCGGTTAGGTTTGCGGATGACCAAGCCAAGATGACCAAGTAACTCAGTCAGCCAAGGGGTTGCAAGCATTACTGAGTGAATTTGAGGTTCAGTGCGATAAATATGGGATGAGAATCAATATTAATAAAGCAAAGGTTATGCGATTTTCCAGAAAGAAAAAGGCTAAGCTAAATATTAAAATAGGCGGGGAAAAATAGAGCAGGTAGAACAGTTTACATATCTCGGAAGTGTTTTGGACCAATACGGTCCAAGTGGTAGGGACGTAAGGAGAAGAATTGCCCTAGGCAAGGAGGCTTTCTCAAGGAGGAGGGAGTTGATGACGGGGACGTTTGAGTAGGGAGGTTAAGACAAGACACGTAAAAACGAAAAATGATATGGAGCGTAGCCATGTACGGCGCGGAAACGTGGTCACTGTAGCAGGAGGATAGACGTAGATTGGAGGCTTTTGAAGTGTGCTTGTGGATAAGAATGGAGAAGGTGAAATTGACTGAAAGGAAAACAAAAGAGGAAGTACTGGAGATGCTGGGTGAGGAGAGGGGTTTGTTGAGAGAAATCCTATGGAGGCAGGAAAAATGCAGAAAGGCGTATTGAGCGGTAGGGGAATGTTGAAGAAGGTAATAGAGGGGAGAATGTTGGGCAAGCGAGGAAAGGGTAGGAACAGGATAGGGATGTTGGACGGGATGAAGGGGGGAAAGAAGTACACAGAGATGAAGAGGGACCTGATGTAGTTTAGGTTGCTGGATTGGGTTTATTTGATAGTTGTGTCCATCCGAAAACCTACCTTATCCGGTATATTACCTAATAAATAAAATAAATATAAAAAAATACATGTATATAATTAATTACATTTATTGGATTCGCTTATATTACATGTATATGTTTGTTATATTTATTATTATTACAATTAACATTTTTGATTTTTTTGTTTGATAAGGATTTAAATTGAGCAGTTACCTACCCGCAATTTTAATTCTTTAATTTTATTTGTGTGATTGACGGGTCCCTGACATAGGAGCAATCCTTGTAAATCCTGAATGAGTGAGTGCGTGCGTTTCGCAAAGGTCCGATACACCTGAGTGATTGCGTTTTTACCGAAGTTTCTTATTTTCCGTGTTATTATTTCTGTGGAACTGGCGGGTCCCTGGCATAGGAGGAATCCTGGTAAACCCTGAATGAATGAGTATTTGTGAATCACAAAGGTCCGTGTTTTCGAGTACACCTGAGTGATTGAATGACTGTGTATTTACGTAAGTTGTTTTTGTTTCATTACATTATTTTGTAATTTTCATTTATTTGTGTGATTGACGGGTCACTGACATAGGAGGGATCCTTGCAAACCCTGAGTGTGTGTGTGTGTGTGAATGTGATTCACGAGAGTGAAAGCTATTTCTCAACACACCCTAGTGATCGAGTATTTGTAAGTTTGTTTTATTATTTTTATTATTTATTCTGGCTTCAGTGTGTGTGTGTGTTTCCCCCCTTTTTTTCTTATCACTTAGTGCCAATCAAGTATTCGGTCCCGGTATTTTTTGTTTACATTTATTCACGACCGTGGCTACGTACCTTGTATATTTAAATTAAATTTAGTTGATTGCAAGATTTTCGTAGGCCATGGGGTAGAACGTTGGTTACTGGCCGAAGGGCCCGGGTTCGATTTCCGGGCACCCTCATCATCACCCAAGGTATGTGACTTTTCGGGTACCAGATCTTCCTGGGAAACCATAAACGGCACAGAAAGGTGAGGAGTTGGCCCCCCTACCCTGATGTGTGAATATTCACACGCCGTATACTGGGTGAACTCTACCATCGCCTACCAAACTGACCTTCGGGTTGAATACTGTGTTTATGGTTTTTACAAGATATTGAGTCTGAATTTAACATTTTTGATTTACCAAATATAGAGAAGAGAATTAAAATTAGACAGGCATAGGAAAGACCCATAGGTGGGTATATTTTTTAGTGTATGTGCTGTCGGGAGGAGAGCGTCATGGCTCCAGATATCACTTAACAATTCATTTCCAGAGTCTCAGCCTCTCGTAAAAGGTTTTGGACAATTTGTTACACAAGTCCTGAATTGAAGGGAGATGGTGAGCATCACTCATGTTTTTCATTTGGGTACGTCTGTACATGCGGAAAATTGAGCGGAGGCTTTTGTTTTGAATCGTTTCCATGGGTTTTATAGTTGGTTTTCGTTTGGCAAAGACCTCACATCCATGAAAGGAAGATTGGGCGAAAGAGGGCGCTCGACGTACTTTGGCGGAGTGGCTGAGTGAGGAAGAAGAGGCCGTTTTGTGCAAAACGGGCTTGGAGTGTTTTGGATATTGCGATGCGGGTGTGGGGTACGAATGTTGTCCGTGAAGATGTCCATCTCTTTTTTATCCCTTTGGTCGCCCATGTACTTTAATTATTCCCTCGGTGTCGCATGAAAACTCAGGGATCCCGTAATTTTCTAAAATTAGAAGTGATGGCATTATTTTTTAATCATGGGCTTCCAAACCTATTTCATCCAACGCACCCTTACTCTCTCTCATCTTAGCAAAATTTAAACAAATTTCACTGATTTTCTCTGCAAATTATCAATTCCTGAATTAACCTTTTCTCCCAAACCCTTCCCGCGTATTCGAAATGTGGCCGAACTAGAAGGAAGACACATATATTTCTCCCTTACTTTCTCATTACACCTTCTACAATCCAAATCATGATTAAAATGGAATCACTAAGGCTGATCCGCTTATTCTTTCGAAATATGTACCACAAGGAAGGTTTGACGTTAGCGTTACACCCAAATGTTTGACCTGTTTTGTGTTTCTTAATTCGGTCGCAAGTATTTTATAAATTACGCCACGTTTTTCTTTATTTTTCATCCCAAAACTGTTATGCTATACGTATCCTGATATTTAATTCTAAACTCCCATTCCTTTGCATCACTCCAATACCTGGTGTCGATCACCACAAACTGGACTCGTAATCTACTAGGGTCTCTATCTCTTCGTAAATCACAATATCGTGTGTAAATGACCAAATGTTGCTGCTAATGTGGGAGCTCAGGTCGTTAATGCGCATCCAGAAAAGATGGGATCGATAAAACATTTCACCACAACAAAAGCATCTTTTCTTCCGTCTCCCAAGAGTTGCATGGCTGGTGACCTAACAACCCCCGCCACATGCCCTTGCGGCATTATGTAGATGCAAATGAAGAGTCCTAATGTACAATTCAGATTTCAGCTGGGTAAGCACCAAGAGAAAAAATCAAATTTGCGTGACTCCGTCCCCAAAGAGCAACGAATGAGTTAGTTCATGGTGTGCCTAAGAGGCGAAGCCATTCACAATTAGCGCCCCCACTAGCGCCACGCCACCCCACGTGAGAAGACGAGAGAGAGAGAGTGGGTGCACGGTCGCAAGGGGTGAGGGAGGGAGCTGCTGCTGTTGCAACTGCTGTTTGCTATTCCCACTTTCACCTTCTCGACGGGCGGGCGCTCCCAAGACACAGAGGGCGTCCAGTGGCTACTGCCTTTGTCAGTTGGGCGAACTGCGCCTGCCCCGGGGACATGCCTTGGAGCTACCCGCGAGCTGGGAGGGGTGGACGCTTGCCTCGCCAACTAACATCTGCCCCCCGCGGATTGATCTGAAGATAATTCCTCGCGATGACACTTAATTGCAGACAAAGTGAAGCCATTTGTGAACACGCCATTAGTAACGCTGAGATTATTATTATTATTTAGAGTAGTCCACTAGAAAATACCTCATAGAAAACTACTCGCAAATTTAGAACCATATGGCATAGGAAAAATATCCGGGGTTGGATTGAAGACTTTTTGAATGGTCGGGTGCAATGAGTAGTCATAGATGGAGTTACCTCAAATGAAGTAGAAGTTACTTCAGGGAAGTGTCATCGGGCCTCTTTTATTCCTACTTCACGTTAACGGTATAGACTTAGTAGTCAATAGTAAGATTTGCTTATTTGCCGAATATGCGGTGGTTCAACCGTGATATCCGTAATCCTGAGCCGTAACACAGCAGCTTTATCAGATGACCTTAATGCTGTACAACGCTGGTACGATACTTGGCAATTAAAATTAAACTAAAAAACCGTGCCTTCACTCACGACCCCTCCTGGGCGAAACACATCCTCTGGGAGAATGTGGACAAGCTAATAAAATATTAGGGATTGTTAGAAAAGAGTTGGGTAAATGCGTTGATAATGTCAAAGAAAAATGTTATCTTTCGCTGGTGAGGCCTAATTTAGAATATGGGATCCTAATGAAGTTGAATTGGTTGCCGAATTGGATCGTTGATCCGATGTCATGAAGATATGTTAGTACCCTGCAAGCCACCGCCAGAGTGTGAGGCAGGAGGTGAATTCGCACCAGACAAATTTGGAGCCGAATATGACTCTATCGCGATCGGACAATGTTAATATGATCCCCCATCGTTCGTGGAAAGAATGGCATCTTAAATCTATCTGTTCTACACTTAATCTCTCTAATTTCATTCATATGATCTCTCTCACCGTAGTACGATGGGGGTAATAATAGGTTTTCAACATCACTGCTAAAAGACGTCCCTCCAATGTATGCAAGAGATTTAATCTGTGATATAACCTTTGCTCCGTGAGTGATTCCCAGCCTAATTGCTCTCATATTGTGGATACGCTACTACGTTTATCATAACGTTTTACAAGCCTAGCTTCTCTACGATGCACGCGATCCAATTCGGCAATCGATCCAACTTCGTGAGGATCCCATATACTATCAGCATATTCTAAATGAGACCTAATCAATGACAGATAACATTTATCTCTTTGACTTTTTCATCACATTTACCCAGTACTCTTCTAATAAATCATAATTTTTTGTTATCTTGTCCACATTCTCCCAGAGGATGTGTTTCACCCAAGAGAGATCGTGAGTGAGGTTAACGTCTAAGAATTGAATTGAGTCTACACATTCCATTTCGGTGTTCCCAATGCAGTAGGCGTTCGGGTGGGTATTGCTCTTTTTCCTAAAATTTATGACTACACTCGTTTTTAAGTTTAACTTTTAATTGCCAATGGTTGCACCAGCGTTGTAAAGCATTAAGGTTGTCTGATAAAGCTGCTCTGTCCTCAAGATCACTGATATCAAGGCAAACTGCTGCATCATCGGCAAATAAGCGTATCTTACTAGTATCTTCGGAGTCAATGTTGTTAGCGTTAAGTAGGAAAAAAAGAGATTCGATGACCCTTCGCTGGGGAACACCTGAAGTAACTTCTACTGTATTTGAGCTAACTGTATCTATAAGTATAGGGTACGTTCCGTAAGTAATGCAATAGAATTTCCCGCGCCATTCCTTTTGGTCCAAGTGGGATCGAGCCACTTAGTGGAGTAGGCGGGAGGGGGGGACATTAAGTTTTGCTGCGAAGCTGGCCTTAGTCCTTTCCAAGCTGGGGAAGCCGCAGGACGTCAGTTATTGTAAACCAATGCGCGCCGACCAATTCACGAAAAACCAATCGAGCGGAAATTTCAAGTGAACTTTTGCGAGGTATTGAAAATTAACCTGATTATTTGGACGTCATGGACAACTGGTGGTGATACCTGGGTTTTTGAATACGACCCAGAAACAAAACGCCAAAGCTCTGAGTGGCACACCGACCAGTCCCCCAAGCCCAAAAAGGCAACAATGAGCAAATCAAAAGTGAAAACAATACCCATTGTCTTTTTCAACAGTAAAGGAGTACTCCTCCTTTTCGGTCTTTACTCCGTAAGTTTCTCCTAGGGGTAGACATTATTTTGGATCAATAGAACTCTGGTGTTTGATAACCCCCTACTACACACCCTGGCGGCGGCTTAAAGGATGGATGCTATGTGAAATATGCAATGTAATGTAAAACCGTCGATCAGATCGCAGTTCCAGGTCCACTTGTTTAACAATTTCATCTGTCGCCCTGGATACTGGGTCCACCACTCAGCTATTCATCATGCGCATTTGTGAGGCCATTTTGGAAGTCTCGACACCATTGTCTAACCTCTCCTTCATTTATTTCTTTACTTCCATAAACAAGGCACAACTCGCAAAGGGTTTGGGCAGCTGATGATTGATCTTTTCGCACACAAAAATCGAATCACAGCACGCTATTCGCAACTGGCGGGAGAAAATATTTTCGCGGACATTTTTATTTGTATTCGCCGACGGGCAAACGACTACTCAATCAAAACATTAACGTCAATTACTTCGGAAGCAATCAATAGATGGCGCTGCATGCGAACAATTTTGAATATTAAAATACAAAAAACGAACTTTTCTTTCCGAGTGCACCTCGTGATTTACTTAAATGAATCCTGGAGTAAAAATATTCTTCATTCCAATTCTTTTCTACTATATTTTACTGTGTACCGAGTTTTATCACGTAGGATGAGTTCTTGGCTTTTGTTCTTCTGGATTTTCAGGGAGGTACAGTACCACTAAATTGTTTTTTTAGAAAAAAAATGTATATTTTTTATTTATTTCTTATATAACTAATTTCCTCTGCATGCATGCGTTTTGCTTTAGGTGTGACATTATTCCATTTATAATTCTCGCCGCCCTCAGGATGCTATCTAATACATTATGTGCGGTTAGATTTCCCACTTTCTGGTAATTGAATTAGAATTCGCTGATCGCGAGGGGGGTTGCTCCAAACCATAAATTGTGCTCTAATCAAATGAAAAAAACACCTACACGCCAGTCAAAGGGTCAAAGCCAGTCAAATCTTGTAATATTTACTGTGATGCTCAAATTTTGTTCGTCGTGAAGATTCTTTCTCGATTCCTTCGCTAATCTTTTTTGAACAAAGGTTGTAAGTACGTTTAAGTTGTTCAAGAAAAAATGTGCCCATTTCAAAGATCCCTTAAAATGTCATTCTTATCAGGGCAGTTTACATGGAACCAACAACAATTTTAATGCAAAATTGCCCGAAGTAAAGATCTCGCGGGGTTCGAAAGTCCCCTGATTCGTTCCGGGAAAATAAGGATATACAAGTCCAATTAGAATATCTCGTTCGCGTCGATGAAAGTACGAAAGAAAGAAGGTCAAGATCAAGATAATAGTCTTTTCGATGCCTTCGGGGTGATTTGCGGTCACGCAGATTGACTCGGCAGGCGGAAAAGGCGTAGGGGACACGGCCAGGGGCGTGTGTGTTCCTTCACGCGAGGGAAGAATGGATACGCTTGGCGGGCGTAGCAGCCTTATCTCTCGCCCCTCTATTTGGCCTCTCGCCCGTGCATATGCCAATTATTTTGCTCTCAAACACTCATTAGTCAAGCACATTCTGTGTGGGTCGGTTAACGTGAATTCTGACGAGCGGAATTGTCTCATTGTGCTTTCCAAATCAAACTCTCTCAGATTTCAGAGAATTGAAAAGGAAAGTGGAAGGAATTTCTCACTTCTATAGCCGTGGACGGTAAAGGCCAACAGGCGGAGAATTAATCAATGGAATCTATGTAAAAATCTCGAACTTCGTCAGATCATCAAAATGAGTGGAATTATGGAATTTCAAGGTTTCAGCGGAGTGTATCGACAAGAAATTGGCGATAATCGATAATCAAAGCAAGTGTTGTGATGAGTGGCGTTTTAAAACCGCTGCCGAGGTCAAGGAAGCGAGATATAGTATGCTTCGCGGTTAAATACCACCTGGAACTCGCACATTATGGGGACGAGGAGCACTCACATTTGGAGGACATTCTGAGGCAACATTACTATACTATTCTGGACACCAAGGATGTGAAGAAAGTATTTATTTTTCCAGATAGCTTAAGAGAATACGTATGGAGCGTGTACTACAAGATTATTGCATGAAACAATCGCCATTCTAAATGGCATATTAATACAATCGTGGGAGAGTTTAGAAAAACTCCCTGGATGCATGACGATCCTCTTTACAACGGTAATAAACTCATTTCAAGACAGGCAGGTCCACGGCAATGCCTCCATGGAATGAGAAACGCCACGATTCCAACGACGCTAAATACGTATATACTACTAACTAATTCTGCATTACAACCAGCCATTCTTTAACTCAACATACTTCTTGCTCATTTTCATTCCGCCAAAGATGACAAATATTTAGCATTTAGGGTTGCCATCAGGATAGCAAATACAGAGGAAGTACTGGGCTGGTTTGATCAGGCTTTTGGTAAAACAGTGTTAAAACTAATATTAAATACCCCAAAACATTAAATAAGGAAAAACAATGGAACATCCACTGTTCTTTATTATTGTACGACTAGTTTCAAAGCATAGGCGTCATCATCAGGTACCTGATGATGACGCCTAAGCGTTGAAACTAGTTGTACGAGAATAAAGAACATTGGATGTATACATTGTTTTTCCTTATTTAATGAACATGAACTTCCACAAAGTTGAGCTTAAAACAATAGAAAGCACCCCATAACATATTTAGAATATTATTTGAAACGTCTGTAAGACATTAAAAAATTAATAGTTCGAAAAAAATCATATAACAATGGCTCTAACGACTACCTGTGCATATAGACGCACGGAGCGGTTTCATTACTGTCGTAACATCTTTACGGTTGAAACTTTTGTGATTCTTCAATGGGATACTTCAACAATATATTTTAAAGAAGAAAGAGTTGCAAGAAAAAAGCACTCGAGATTTTTCCTTCCAAGAAGATGGCGATCTCCACGACTATCAGCTTCTGATAGTGGAGAAGGGACATGGGAAAGAAACCCACTGACTGGTAAAGAGAGTAGTTACTTCGTATGACACTTTCATGTCCGTTAAAAGAACTGGGTGAGCACAATTCCATGGTGTGTACAGGTGCCGGAATCACAGCCCGTGGTCTGCTCATTTGGAGGCATAAATGTCGTATCTGAGTTACTAAAACTAGCAATAAATTTGGTGAAAAAGTAACATGTCTTCGAGGAAGAATTTGGGAAACAACACACTTCGATGGAATCACGAAAGAAATTGAAGAGAGGAGAACTGAAGGCGCCAGGTTCGAAAAAAAGATATGAGCTTCTCCGAGGTGGCATTGAGAACAGTTTGAGTCATGTTTTAAGAGACTATTATCAATTTGATTCTTATGTTTATTAAATATGAGATTCATAGGAAAAAACAGAAGATTTGTTCTGATTTGAAAACAAGTGCAACGTTCACGAAGTAGGAAGAAGGATTCCGAAATTTGAGTATGCGCAGAAGACTACACATATTGTCGAAAGCGACCCAGGAGGGCTTTAATTCAAATGTTTCCTAAATGACTGGTGGCAAGCAAATAAATTGAGCCCTTCGTCGGTCTTACCAAGGCGGATCATAAGAGAGCTAATTGAATTCAGCAAGAATCCCTATAATTTCAACGGGTGAAACACGCTCTTCAGGAATCGCGCCTTCAAGGAAAAAAGAAAATCAACCAATCACAGCGAACCGGACTCCAACCTATGTAATATCAATGTTTCCCTGCCGGTTCGAAGAGTGACTTTTCCTAAACGGGAATGTCGGATTGTTGCTTCGTACTGTTAATTATTTTCTTACTATTTTTGAGCGAGTGGAACCGCGGAAATAAATACCTTTGGAACTAAACGAAAAAAACTAACAAGCATCCCCTCTTTACCGACCTGAATACGTTCGCCGACAGTAACGCCGTCGAAAACGTCGTATCGGCATGAACGGACGACACAATCATTTATATATGTTAAATGAAACACGAGTTTACCAGCTAAAAAGACATAATCACCACGTAAAAGACTGCATGTTTAATAATTATATCTAGGATTTTTTGGGCAAATCAAACATGAAAGCCATTCCAAGTCGGAGTTCAAATTGAGCAATTAGTAGGAGCATTCGATGTTTCCCCCTGAGCAACTATCTCTGTGTACTGAGAGGATTATGGTATCGGCCTAAACTATTCGGGCAGGAGCTATGTACATATATACGTAAGCTCGCCAACCAACAGGTTTAATTCTGCGTTAGGGTGGCAGGTCCCAGAGGTCAAAGCGTTGGAAGTGGCAAGAAACAATCTTTTTCCCATTTCTCAAAAGTTTCCTAAAAAAATCCTAGATACGAGCTAAATTCTTTTTTATGGACGAGCACGTGTTTTTGCTCGGCTCTATAATTTTTCTCTAAGTTCGCTTTTGATGTGCTCACACCAAAGTTCCTTGGGTCTCATAGACCCCGCCGCACTAATCACGTAATTTATTTTCACAATGAGAATGTGAGAATTTGATTTTGACAGCTAACTTTAGATAGTTTACTTTTTCATAGGACTGTATATTATGCCACTTAGCATTTCCTAAAGTGCATTAGGAACGTAAACTAAAAATACCGGGACCGTAAACTTGATTTCAAGTTTACGGTCCCGGTATTTTTTGTTTACATTGATTGACCGTAGCTACGTTCCTCGTATATTTAAATTGCATTAGGAATGATTCCGCCAGGGCAGGAACTCGCATCTTCAATTGTTTCCCTTTCGTGTTTCTTTAATTCTTACTGACATAATCTATTGATATAATTCTAATTATAATGCAGAAGAAAAATATTTACTCAAAACGTATGCTTTGCAACAGGGAAAGTCCATTACCTTGCATAAATATGCATGCTCATATTATTCATACATAATATATGGATTGCACATGTCTCAGACTGCTCAGGTCTGAGTGGGGAACGGAGAGTCCGGATGGGCAGTGTTAGGAAGAGGTGTAAGGCATGGGGTGACCATTGTCACCGGTGCTGTTCAACGTATATGTGGAGGAAATGATTAAAGAGGCATGGGAAGAAGTGGAGGTAGGAATGAAAGTCGGAGGGGAATTCGTAAAATCGGTTAGGTTTGCTGATGACCAAGCATTAGTTGCTCAGTCAGCCAAGGGGTTGCAAGCATTGTTGAGTGAATTGGAGGTTCAGTGCGATAAATATGGGATGAGAATCAATATTAATAAAACAAAGGTTATGCGATTTTCCAGAAAGAAAAAGGCTAAGCTAAATATTAAAATAGGCGGGAAAAAAATAGAGCAGGTGGAACAGTTTACATATCTCTGAAGAGTTTTGGACCAATACGGTCAAAGTGGTAGGGACGTAAGGAGAAGAATTGTGCTAGGGAAGGAGGGTTTCTCATGGAGGGTGTTGATGATGGTGACGTTGAGTAGGGAGGTTAAGAAAAGACTCGTAAAAACTCTGATATGGAGCGTGGCTATATACGGCGCGGAAACGTGGTCGTTGAAGCAGGTGGATAGACGTAGACTGGAGGCTTTTGAAGTGTGGGTGTGGAGAAGAATGGAGAAGGTGAAATGGACCGAGAGGAAAACAAATGAGGAAGTACTGGAGATGGTGACTGAGGAGAGGGGTTTGTTGAGAGATACTATGGAGACAGGAAAGATGGATGAAAGGCGTATTGAGCGGTAGTGGGATGTTGAAGGCTGTAATAGAGGGGAGAATGTTAGGCAAACGAGGAAAGTGGAGGGACAGGATAGGGATATTGGGCGGGATGAAGGGAGGAAGGAAGTACACAGAGATGAAGAGGGACCTGATGTAGATTAGGTTGCTGGAACGGGTATTGTTTGGAGTTAGAAAATATTTATTTGATAGTTGTGTCCATCCAAAAACCTACCCTAACCGGTTGATTACCTAATAATAATAATAATAATATATGTATCTATAATAATATAACTGCGTGTACTAATATAATGGGTACATAACTTGTACCCATTTATGATTATAGCGTTAATATATGTGAGGTTTAGCTAATTGTCTATTAATCATGTGTCGAAAATTGCGCTCGTTGAAGTCGTTTACAGACTTCACACACACACACACACACACACACACACTGTTTCCTTCTCACTCTCCTCCTTTGAACTCCCGCAATTTCAGTTCTGGGAAGTCTATTTCTTCTTTCCGTCTTCTCAACGAATCACTCCACATTGTTCTCCAGACGGTGGTGTTTCTCAAAACATTGAATAAATCACCGAGTGGGACCTACTTGTTTCCCCCAAACCCAGATCTTCCCATTTCCTCCTTCCTATTGCTGAGTTCATTACATCTAGAGAGAATGAACCTCGGCATTTTTTGCCACCGACGTCACGAGACTATCTCGGGGTTGCCAATAAACCTTATCGAGGGAAATATGCCATTGTACTTTCTTAATAGGTGCTGAGGATTCGCGCGGAGTTTAACAACTGAAATTGTTCAATTTTAGAGCAATTATGAAACAATTGCTCTAAATATAAGGAGACGTTTCAGGCGTGTTGTGGTTGAATATCATGATTAATTAAAATTGCTCTAAAATTATGCCATTTGTTTCTTTTATAATATTTACTCGTCTTTACACCTTTTTCTACTCTAACAGTATTCTACAGTTTCTGTTTTCCTCATTTATTTTTCTTCTATCGTTCGTCTATCATAGAGTCCTTAATATAATCATAAAGTTCTTGATTATAGATTTCAGGCTAAAATCTTTGAAATTGTTTTGGAGTAATAAGGGAAACGGTTTGACGGAGGACAAAAAAAGAAGGTAGTGGAATAATTATTGAATCTAAAGACGATGTAAGTGATCACTCAAACGAAATTCCTCGTGAAAATGAATCCGAATAAAATTATAATATAGAAGTAATTGCGTTGATAGAATTGAAAAACGATTATTTGAACCCAACATTTAACGCACCAAATCTAAGGGTAGGTGCTAGTGTACATGAAATTTACTTCTACATAATACTCGGTGAGGACGTACCAACCATCCATGCACAAATGAATTCATGCTGCTTATATTAAATTATACACAATTGTAAATATGCACAAAAACATGAGTTCATACATAACCATGTAATTCATGCAATGATGTTTATTTTGGCTCAATCATAAAATGTTGCCTAAAAAACTAAATTATTCGGCTGCTTGAGTTAGATTTTGTTGAGTGTGTGTCGCTTAGAGGAAAACGACCGTGAGAATATAGTATGCCAGGGACGGTGTCTATCTCTCTTCCTCTGACCCAGTGGTCGAATTTCACAAAAAACTAAATGTGGTGGATGCAAATATTCCCTCTGGGTCACAACAAAATACCAGACAAGGGTTTTCCGCTGAAAAGCTCAATGGTCACCATTTTTTACCTCTAATTTTCTCAATCACCTCGTTAAATATAGTATACCAATATGCTAAAAAATTGACACGAAGACATAAATTAAAAGAAAAAATGGGGACTTCACATACTGATTTAAAAATATTAATCAATTCCTAGCTTTGCTGTGCCTGGGGGCTGAAAAAACTAAAATCGTATCGAATGGAATTGTATCAGACCAAATAGGGACGGAGGTATTTAGAACAAGTTAAATATTCTGTTTCTTGAAGGAAAACATTGTCATCAATCATTATGGGTATTTGCTCGTTTGAATGGGTTTTGTACGGACACAGGCTACACAACGACGCAATAACAATTCCCTCGCCTCTCAAACAGAACAAAACCTGACATCAGACAGTACAATATGATATATTTAATCCAGCATACTTCCTTCATGCCGTCCAACATCCCTATCCTATTCCTACCCTTTCCTCGTTTGCCTAACATTCTCTCCTCTATTAGACTTTTTCCATCCCACTACGTCTCGATATGCCCTTCATCCATTTCCCCCAACAAACCCCTCTCCTCACCCACCATCTCCAGTACTTCCTCATTTGTTTTCCTTTCCGTCCATTTCACCTTCTCCATTCTTCTCCACTCCCACATTTCAAAGGCCTCCAATCTACGGCTATCCTCCTACTTCAGCGACCACCTTTCCGCGCCGCACATAGCTACGCTCCATATCAGAGTTTTTACGAGTCTTTTCTTAACCTCCCTGCTCAACGTCACCATCATCAACTCTCTCCTCCTTGAGAAAGCCTCCTTGCCTAGCGCAATTCTTCTCCTCACTTCCCTACTACTTTGACCGTATTGGTCCAAAATACTTCCGAGATGTGTAAACTGTTCTACCTGCCCTATTTTTACCCCTCCTATTTTAATGTTTAGCTTAGCCTTTTTCTTTCTGGAAAATCGCATAACTTTTGTTTTGTTAATATTGATTCTCATCCCATATGTATCGCACTGAACCTCCAATTCACTCCGCAGAGTTTCCGACCCCTTGGTAAATTGACAAATTAAAGCTTGGTCATCCGCAAATCTATCTGATTTTATGAATTCCTTGTCAACTTTCATTCCTAGTTCTTTCCATGCCACTTTTACCATTTCCTCCTCATATAAATTGGAAAGGCAAGGCGATTATGAACACCCATCTTATACTGGACAGTATTAGGAAGAGGAATCTCTTCCTAATACTGTCCATCCGCCACCCACATCACAGTCTGTGAGACGCACATGTAGCGGATCTCTTACCGCGCCAATTTACTCATTTTCTGCGCTACATTAATTAATTCCACCCAATTCACTCCATCAAATGCTTTCTCAAAACATACGACACAGACGAAATACATCCTGATTTTGTCTTTCTATTAGTGATCTCATTACTGCAATGGCATCACACGTGCCTCTCCCCTTTCCTGAACCCAAATTAATCAACCCCTAACTAATCATTTGCCCAGCCCTCCGGCCTCTTGTTGATGATCCTGAGAACCGCTGTTGCTGCGTGAGAAATGAAACGTGTTTTTCTGCAGCCCAAACAAACTAACCGTCTTTCCCTTTTTTGAAAGAGGAACTGATCCTGGGCGAACAAAATCTTCCGGCCAAACACCTCACTAATTCATGCTAAGGATCAATCCATATAGACTATACCTCCCAAGTTTTCCTAAATCTTTAAGTAGTTCAGCGGAAATATTGTCTACCTTCACGGCCTTATTTGCTTTCATCTCCTTTAATGCCCTTTCTATCTCATCGTCGAGTATGCCTGGACCTAAGCTATCTTCCTCTACGTCATATTCTTTTTTTATGTCTAAGATTGTATGCCAAATGCATTCACAATGCAGTCCTTCCGTATATGTGTTCCCTCCACCTCTCTTGAAGCTACCGAGGTGTAATTAATAGTTTGGCTGAATAATCTTAGATTGGTGCCATAGATATTACTTTCTTACTTAGCGATAGTCCTTTTTTGCGCACCTATTTCACCCTTCCTTTGTAAAATTTCCATATTCTAGCACTGCGTCGTTCACCGCGCTTCTTTTCTCCATTTGTAACACGTCTTAATTTATTATTTAACTCTTTGCACTTTCTATATCCTTACTCTGATTTTACATCCTTCCTTTTCCTTCTCTCGTCTATCTTTCTAATCACCTCATCCGTAATCCACGGTTTTCTTGTTATTTTACTATAGCAGCCCCAATTTTTTTTGCCACTTTCGATATCCTATTATTGTTTGGTTCCCATTTTCTTCGGTAGTACCCAGCTGCCTTTCCTTATTCGTGATTTTATCTAAAGTCTGCTGATACTCCTTTTGTTATCGTTCCCGTCTATGTTTCTAAATTCTATTTCATAACCCTTCTTCTCAGTTTTATCTTTTTCAATCAGACGCTATACTTCGTTATGACATTTCTTTGGTTTGAGGCCGGATCAGCTGCCGGGGGACTGTGAATTAATATTTCTTTCTAAAGGTGTGCCCAACCATATCATAGGGTAACTGATATCTTCTTGGATCCCCACACATTTTCGACAAATACTTTCACCTACTGTGATGTATAAACCGAGTGTTTCTGATGGTTAATCCCTGTCTCCTGTAGAACTTTAATGCTTCCTCCCCGCGGTCATTTTTCAATATATTATTATTATTTGAATATATAAAGATCCAAGCACAAAAACGTTTTCGAATAAGCCACTGCATGCATATTATCTATCGATGATAGCGATTTTGCATGCAGTTTCATTTCCAATAAATTTCAATTCGAATAGGAGAGTAACGATGAGATTTTAGAGCAATGTGGAGGATGGCGCCCATTTTGATATCTTCTCGTGAAGATATCAAAATGGGCACCAACCTCGACATGCGATTATGTAATGCACTATGCTAGGGCGCTTGTTGTGGTGTAAACACACAAACACGCACGAAGCCACACAAACATACACGCACGCGCGGCTCATTCCGGTTAGCCACCGCGGATCGCAGGACAACCTTGACACGAGGTCAGGAAGCAAGAGCGAAATTGGTTTTGATAAAGGGCACCGTTTGGCACGCGCCTTGTCTGCACCACCTACTCATATGCTGCTTTAAAAGATTCCTTAAGTTAATACTATGTTTTATTTCGATGATTTTATGACGTTTCAATTGAGGGTCGTTATAATTCGACGGCGAGCCTCCAATCTAATTCAGCGCGGACCCTTTTCTTCAGCAACATGGCCGCCATACGCCTTTTGCAGAGAAGACCTGTTCTATGCCGTTCATCGGGGCTCTTGGTTATCGTAGCGTGTGTCCAAAGGGAGTAATGTCTCAAGAGACGCAAAAAGAATCGCCAACTATCTTTTTACGCAAACATAAAATATTTTTCAGGGAAAAGTTTCATCATAAAATAAGAAATTAAATAGAGATTATTGTAAAAAATTCACCAATGATATAGAATGCGTTCCGACTCTTGATAAACTATGAATACTGACGTTTTTATAAATCAAACCACTTTGGTTTTCCACATAAACTTTTTCTTTTTCACGACCCAGGTTTCGTTATAGCATAACATCATCAGGTCTGACTGACATCAGACCTGATGATGTTATGCTATAACGAAACCTGGGTCGTGAAAAAGAAAAAGTTTATGTGGAAAAGCAAAGTGGTTTGATTTATAAAAACGTCAGTATGAAGATTTTCCACCAAGTTACGCCAGAAACTGTTTTATTTTACTATGAATACTTTTCAAAAAGGTTTCACTCAACATTTATTTCCTAAGCCCTCAAATGAATCCACTATTTATGCGCTTGGTCCTCGTTTTTTTTTCAAATTCTATATTGGTTTCGCTGCCTTTAGTGGAAGCGTAGATGTAAAACGCGTGCATACAAATTGTAAATAATGCTGCCATGCAGACAAGGAATGTCTGACTCTCCAGGAATTCCTGACTGCCACCCACTCGCTTGACTTCAGAGTTTGATTCCATGAAGAGTTCGGCGGTCCAGCATGAGCCACGACGCCCGGAACACTTCCTTGCCCCTAGTCGCCACTCCGATCGAAGAGATACGCCGCCGCGGTCGCTCATCCAGGAGTTGCCGGGAACTTTCTGAGAAAACTCATGAGTAAGTGGCGCAGTGTAGGGTGCGGCCGGGTAGTAGCAACTGCTATTATTTGCGGAAGCCATCCCTCACCTTCCGAGGTCTTACATCCTTTGCGCTCCTGAGTATAAGTCGATGGCTTGATGCACGCGACGTTCCACGCAGCCTTCGTCGCCTTCTCCACGAAGATCAAGGCTGGAACGAAACTATCGAGAAAGCCAGCGGCAGTCCGACAGTCGCGTGCGTCATCTGTTTTCCATCACGTCGGTCTTTTGCCGGCTTTCAAATCCACTGCAGCCGAGGGGAAAAGTGTCGGCCCCGGGGGATTTTTCACTCTCATTAAAGCATTTCTTGGAAGATGCTTTTGGGGAGACCGACGAGCACGTTGTGAGTCGTTCATTTTGTTCACCCGAAGCAGTCCTTTGTATAGACTGCAGGTCATAACGGGATGGCGGCTCCGCCGCCGATTCCGGAGCAACCTTTCGGCACCCTGAGCACGGACACGGAAATTGAGAGCAGAACTACAATCAGATCAGCATGTCCTGTATATTTTCCGTGATGCTTCCGATGGGGAAGTAAAAACATTTCTGGAAATCTGGACGGGGATTAAAGGGAAATGCGTGAAAAACGAAATCCAACAGCATTCGAGATGCTAATGGAAATATATTTACGGGAGATAAATACATTAGAAACAAATAAAAGGAGAATATGGAAGAACTATAACTGAATGGATACTAACTATATGAAGGGCCGAAACCACTAAAAGATGGCTCAGTGAAATGCGACGATGGTGAGGTGGATGAAGACGACCGAGACCCATGAATAGTGAGAAGGGAATTGGGCAGGGCAGGGAGAGAACTGAAGAGAAATAAGGCGTCAGAAGGCGGTGGAATTATCGGATGAATGATCGTGGCACTCGAAGGAAAAGCTAAGGATGTTCGTTTTGGGAATAATCAAAGACAGCTACGAAAGTAGAAGAATGCTGAAGGATTTCGAGAAGAGCAAAGTGATTGTTATACTAAAGAAAACGTGAAACGACGAATTCGAGGAATATCGACCCTTGAGCCTAGTTTTGAATGCATACATAGTGCAAACAAATATCATCAGTCGACTGATGGAGCAAAAAACCGAAGAGAGCCAATCGAAAAACAAATCGGGATTCTGGAAGAACGGAGGTCACAGGGAGGCTGAAATTTGGGCTACGGATTCTGATTTTTAGTAATTGAGGCCAACTCCATGATTATGAAAATATGTCATAGTGATAACAGTTTGTCCACCAGTAATTTTACAAATAAATTATATCTGTATAAAATTGCTACAACTTGATAAACCAAGGATTTTGGTTGAGAAATGATTCATAATAAGCCACTCTGCGTAGAATGAATGGATTACAGCGGCAGAAAAATAATCAAGGATCTCGTCGGGGGCCAAGTCTGAACTGCGATACAGAGAAAAGGTGGAAACATAGATGCTAAAAAAGATGGGTTGGACAAGAACGCAATCGCTTTTCAACACAGGAAGCATTAATGGAAGCACAAGGAATCAAAGGAATTAAGGTGAAAGGAGATGAAATTGACACACTGCCCTTCGCGAGTGACATCGCAGTTCTAGCGAAGAATCAGGAAGAGCTGCAAGCATACTTGGGCACAATGGATAAAGTATTGCATGAATATAACATTAAAATTAATAAGGAGAAAAAAAAAACACAACTGGCGGAAGAGGAAAGATAAAGATGTTGCGCGCTGGCAGGAGAGAGAAATTACCTACGAGTGACTTACTAGCAGGAGAGAAATTCGCGGAACAAGTGAGTGATTTATCATTCGCCTACCTCGGAAGTACCACGACCTGGGATTGGAAGGAGCTCAGCGGGCTTAGAAGTTTAAAGAGTTCATTTTTGTTCATCAAAAAAGTCGTTTCTCCGAAAAAGACCAAATGGGAAAATCTTTCCCTTCCTTGTTTTCGGGTATGCCGTTGCTCACTGGCGAGGAAGTAACATTCCCGCAAACCACTGCAGAAGGGTATTATGGTTGAGAGGTCTTGGTTGGTCACACTCGCGGAATTTCTTTTCCCACAAACCATCAAAGCAAAAAATTCTGTTTTCATTGTGAGACGAGTGGTGCTAAATTATTACGACTACAGGAGTTTTCATTTCATTTTATTAATTTAAGAGGCCGTAGAGCTCAAGTTCTTATATTATTTGCCTTTGCTTACCCCGAAAGAGCACGGCTTGGAAGGCATGACGAATTACCACCAGGCATTGGCAGAACGGAGACAGCCCTGTCTATCATCTCCCTCCACTTCAGCACTCCTGAATTCAGAGAGAAATTCCTTCTACTTGAAGGAAAGGCGAAATCGCAAGTGTAAATGTATGCAAGCAATCAAAACCGCCGTCTCGTACGGGCGCATGCATTTCATTATAACGCGGACACCTACGAGAGAGGAACTGCAAACCGAGATAAGCAAAAATGGATGGAAATGTTTGAAATTAAAAATAATTTGCAAGAAAAGAATAATGTGTATCCTGGGGTGAGCAAGGGGTCCACGGCGCAAAGAGTGTCAGCAGGGGAGGACGAGCGGTTGGGTGAGCCGTTCGCCGGCACCCCGGTGGGCCACGAAGGGCGTCACGCCCTCACCAATGGATTCGAGGGCAGCGACGCATTCGGAATCGGAATTCTCCGCTCGTCGCGAGAAAATGACAAAAAATGTGGGCCAAAGGCGAGCACTCAATCGGGTGACATCCTCCTCCCGCGGGTCGAATGAAGGGATTTGGGGGGGGGGGGCAACCGATTACGGAGCGCTCTCTCCACAAAGTAACAAAAACAACCTTTCTCCCGCGCGCAATTATCACAGCGGCAGTCAGCTTTCACCTCCAGGTAGGTGAACAACGCGCATACATTACTCGAAGCAGCCGTTTGTCGGGGGTAAGGATTCGCACGTCCCCATCGGGGGTCTTATCTGGAGATGTGTGCCACCGCCGATGGCATCGGCGGCGGA
The DNA here is from genome assembly GCA_037158775.1 of Hetaerina titia. Taxonomy (NCBI): domain Eukaryota; kingdom Metazoa; phylum Arthropoda; class Insecta; order Odonata; family Calopterygidae; genus Hetaerina; species Hetaerina titia. The sequence goes on along the minus strand of CM073775.1, from coordinate 5,248,341 downwards.
ATGATCTCGGCATCACCGTGGCTACGCAATATTAGCCTAGATTCGTCCACAACGATGGTAGTGTATTGATTTTTTAATAAATTTTAAAAGTTAGTACGGTTAAACTTAGTGCAAGTTGTGCTTTTGGAAATCCCAGGGTTCAAAATGCTAAATCATTTCTTCCTTTGACATTTCCTGGTAATATAAAAGAATCTAAATGAATACACTTTTATTCCGCCAGGAGGTTAAATACCGGGGCATTATTTTTTATTTACATATTTTTTGGATGTTTTAGTTCCCTGCAACCCACCGCTAGAGTGTGTACCAGACTAAATTTTGACCCGAATTCGACCCTACCGCCCTCGGTTAATATTATTCTGATCCCTTATCGTTGGTGGTAAAAATGACATAATAAATCCATCTGTTCAATGCTTAATCTCTCTAATTTTATTGACATGATCTGTCCTACCGTAGTAAAATGGGGGTGACAATACATATTCGAAATCATTGCTAAAGAAACATTCAGTTTATGCTGGAGCTCCAATCTGTAATTTAACCTTCGCCCCATTGAGTGATTCCCAGCCTAGCTCCTCTAATGTTTTTGAGACGCCACTAAATTAATCTAACAGCGTTGCACAAATATAGCTCCTCTACTATGTGACATTTTTAAAATTTCTTAATAAAGTTATTTTTATTTATTTCAATGGCATGTTTGAAGAAAAACCACATCCGAACGTTCAATTTGCGAAGTGCAACGCAAGTCAAATTATTATTACTACCATCGACAATCTACCGGTTAAGGTAGATTTTGGATGGATGCAACTACCAAATAAATATTTTGTTTCTCTTAACAAAACACAACCCAACAACCCTACTCTACAACAAGTTCCTCTTCATTTACGTGTACTTCCTCCCTCCATTCATTCCGTCTAACATCCCTATCCTGCCCTTGCCCATTCCTCGTTTACCTAACATTCTCCCCTCTATTACAGTCTTTCAGACCCCACTGCGTATCACTACGCCCTTCATCCATTTCTCCCAACAAACCCCTCTCCTCACCACCATCCCTAACACTTCCTCAATTGTTATCCTTTCGGTTCATTTCACCTTCTCCATTCTTCTCCACACCCACATTTCAAAAGCCTCCAATCTACGTCTATCCTCCTGCTTCAGCGACCACGTTTCCACGCCGTACATAGCTACGCTCCATATCAGAGTTTTTACGAGTCTTTGCTTAACATCCCTCCTCAACGTTCCGTCAACAATTCCCTCCTCCTTGTGAACGCCTCTTTGCCTAGAGAAAAATTCTTCTCCTTACGTCCCTACTACTTCGCACGTGTTGGTACAAAACACTTCCGAGACACGTAAACTGTTCCACCTGATCTTTTTTTGCCCTATTATTTTAAGACTTTTCTTAGCTTGAGTATTGCCTTTTCCTAAAACCTGGCCGTTGAAACCAAACTTCATCAACATCTACATCTACATAAATACCCTGCGAGCCACCAAAAAGGTGTGTGGCAGGGGGTGTAGCAGCATGAGGGAAGGGTAAGGGTTGAGGGGGTTGGGAGTTAGGTGAGGAAAGGTGGGGGGGACCTGTAGGAAAAAAAATATATACATATATATATATATATACACATACATATATATACATACATACATACACACATGTATACACATCCTCGCGAAGTCCCTAACCTGTACGTTAATACTTATTGTAATGAACTAGCTCCTGGGAAATTTCGGCTACAAGCATTCTGGTCCCTTATCGTTCTTGGAAAAAATGACATTTTAAACCTGTCAGTCTTGCAGTCTATCTCTCTAGTCTTATATTCATGATCCCTTCGACCGCAATACGTTGGTGTTCGTATTATATCCTTGATGTCATCGGAAAAGGGCCCATCTTTAAATGTTTTTAATAAGTTTAACCTATATTGGAAACGCCGCTGTGTAAGAGAATCCCAACCTAAATTGTCTAGCAAAGTGGATACGCTGCTGAGTTGGTCATATCAATGTTTGACAAATCTGGCCCCCCTCCGCTGAACTCGATCTAATTCCGAAACCAAATTTATGTTATGAGGATCCCATATACTGGCAGCATACTCTAGGTGAGGCCTGACCAAGGCAAGGAAACATCGTTCTTTCACCTTTTCGTCGCATTTACCGAGCACACTTTTCACAAATCCCAATTTTTTTACATTTTACCCCGCAAGCCGCCGCAGGGGCGTGTTCGGTCACCACCCGCAAAAAAGAATAAAACCACATGCAAAACCAACATATTCATGCAAACCTAAATCCATAGAGGTGTATATATATTAATGCGATAACTTGTTTAACTTACACGCATTCATATACTATCAGCAAGCATGCACGTGCATCTACAAATGTAGTAAGAATGTATCCAATACAGTGCAAAATAGAATTGAAAAGTAAGTAGCGGAAATTCTGCTATCGCACGGATGTGCAAACTCATGGTCTCCGCCCCCAAGACACAGGTGGGAAATGCGACACACCGCAACAGGCAGGCAGCGGAGGCGTTCCAACAGAGAGAGACGAGGGATGGAAGGAGGAAGGGCTTGAAAACAAACAAAGCAGGGCAAGCTATACCGTAACGAGCCCTTCATTCTTTGATGGCAGTCCCATGCGGGAATTGGTTTGACAACAAAACACACGAGGTTAGTGAAAGTGCATGCAATTGAGCAGAAATAATTATTCCCTAGACGCCGAGGGTGGCAATTAGACTTTTTGCAATCTCTAAACTCTACAGTTGCTATCCCGTATTGCCCGTGGGAAGAAGGAGTCCTTGAGTTTGCCAGTACCGGCACCTACGAGATTGGATTACTTGGAGGTAAGTATCTTCTGTCAAACGTTGTCTTGGCTGAAATGGTATTTCCCAAGTCAAACTTTGAGTTAAAAATCCCTTTTCAGGAGTCTGAAAGTAATGATTTTAAGAAGTGTGACTTTAAATTCAATCAATTCCAATTGCGAGAAACGCGTCTCACATTTTACTTTTGGTTCATCAATGTTTGAAATCCTTTTCGGGGAAGTTAAATGCTTTGAATGGGAAAAACGATAAACATGTTTTCAAAGCAGCGTAAATAAAATAAATGAACTGTTTAATGGGCAACAGTTTTTGTCAACTCGATAGTGTTACATGCATATTTCCTTGAAAAATAAGTTTATTGCCATTTTTTATATTTGTTGACAGCTTGACTGACAAACATGTTTATTTAAGGACCCTCTGGAAGTCTGCCTTACAGATGGCAAAATACTCGAACTCGTGCAAAAGTGGTATTCACATTCTTCCTCGATCTTTGCTTAAAACCTATCTAATCTGCCCACAACGTTTATATGGAAGCATAAAGTTAGGGTTTTTAAGCTCTATTTCGATTTAGGATTTTGGTGAGGGTATGGATATAGTAGGTGAGGGGTGAGAGAGTGAGGGTGGGGGTCAGGTGGAAGGAGGTCGGGAAGTGTTGGAGAGCCAGGACCTTGATATATCTGTTTCGTGTTACTCTGAGGTGGTTGTGGATTAGGTAGAGGGGAATCGCGAAACGGTTGATTCAGGTTTGAATGAAGGGTGATGTTTCGGGGATATTTAGTTCTTCTTTTCTTCTTAGGGATCCAGGGTAAGGATTAAGATCATTGTTGCGGGCATGGGTATTTGCCAGTTGGTAGGGATGTGGGCCGTAGATTCTGGATAAGAGGATTTTTAGCCAGTGTGAGCGACTTCCTGCAGCATACCAGTGCCTAGAATACGACTTCCTTGATTGTGGTAAGGTTCAGTTCTCTGAAAATATTCCTATTAGGAATGAACCAGCGGATCCCTCCTATCCTGCGGGCCATTTTATTTTGCCAAGTCTTAACTCTATTTAATGCAAAGACGGGGGCTGTGGTCCATATCGGAGACGCATAGAGAATTTGTGGAAGCAGTATACTAGTATTTAGGATATCTATTTTGCTATTCAGAGAGATTTTAGAGGTTTGGGTCAGCAGCGGTTGAAGGTGGAAGATCGGATTTTGGAGATTTTGTGACTGATACGGGGAGTGAAGGCAGTCCAGGCCTAGGACTGAAAGGCTGGATTTCTGTGGGGAGATTTTCTGGTGAGGGTAAGGTATGTGTAGGTGAATTTGGAAGGGTCTCGTCAAACAGAATTTTGAGCATTTTGCTCTTCCATCACTGCTAAAGGGATGGCCTTCCAATTTATGCAAGAGCTTGAATCCGTGATTTAACCTTCGCTCCGGGAGTGATTCCCAGTCTAGCTCCTCTAATATTTTGGATACACTAGTATATTTATCATTACAACATTTCACAAATGTAGCTCCTCTACTCTGCACGCGATCGGCAATTTGGCAATCAATCCAACTTCGTGAGGATCCCATTCATACTTGCAGCATATTCTAATTGAGGCATAACAAACGACAAGTAACATTTCTCCTTGACCTTTTCATCACATTTACCCAGCACTGTTCTGATAAATCTCAATTTTTTGTTAGCTCGTCCACATATTCCCCCTAGTATGTGTTTCACCCAGGAGATGTCGTGAGTGAGGGTAATGGCCAGGCATTTAATTGAGTCTACACATTCCATTTCGGCGTTCCTGATCCAGTAGGCGATAGGGAGGGGACTATTCCTAATCCAAAACGTCATCGCTAAGCACCTTATTTAAGTATAATTTCTAATTGCCATTGCCGCACCAGTTTTATATAGCACTCGGTTCATCTGAAAACGCTGCTTTGTCCTCAGGATTACGGTCATTACACTAAATTACTTCATCGTGGACAAATAAACGCATCTTACCAGTGACTACGGAAAACTCTAATCGAATATTGTTGAAATCTGAGTTCGGAATGAAAATCATAACGTAGTTCGTTTTGGGTGATCCGTACATGCATTCCCAATGAAATTCTTTGAATTTCGTAATTCTTACATTCAACTTCAGTTCCTCTACCATCGATACGACTTGCATTACTCGTTTTCCAGCAATGCGTGTTCAGCGGATAAGCCTGTGGTTGGGATTATACTTTCTGCCTTGGCCATCTGCATCATGCCGTCCCCATGAGTGATTTCGCCACACCTCAGTCGTTCCACCCCTGCCATTCCCGGTCCACACACGGTGGTAGGCATTGCGACGGCGATGGGCGGGGGGCGGAGCAGAGTCCGTCAGAGTGTTTTCGCTGTCGCACCCCCCCCCTTCCCCAGGCACACACGCTCTCTCTCTTAATGTCGCTACCTTTCCATGGGTGCCCCGAGTGAAGAACCTAGCGCACCGCGACCCGACGCTCATTACCGCGGAGCCCATTAACCCTCCCGTAAACTTTCAGTCGACGTGAGCAGCGGCATGACCCACATCCAAGAAGGTACTTCATATTTTCAAAGGGGAAACAATTCTCTGGTGGGAGCGACATTTAGGCAGTCCTTAAATTAAAAAAAGAAACAAACCCCGCATTCAAACACAAGCCAAAAACATTCTCGTCGTCCGCTATAGAGATCAAAAGTCCCGCCATTTCCAGCGCGCGTGTGCATTGCAGGTCGCGGGGCTCGAACCAAGCACGCTTTCTCTTCACTTTCGGAGGGGAGGGGGGAGAGTCTTCAACTTGCTGCAAACTCTCGCCATATTCTCATCACTAATTTCAAAGTTAGATTTTGATATGATACAGTTACATCTACACAATATCCCGCTAGCCACCGAAAGGGCGTGTGGCAGGACATGATAGATGGAACATCAGTCATGCATGTGCAACTATTGAGGTAGTTCATGCATGCACTTAAATACTCCTGTAAACACATCTGTACATACTCCTCATACATATTCCTCACACTTCTCTGAGCTACCGCCGTACAAAATATGTTGGAAAGAAGGTGACTGTGAAGGGAGGAGGAAGCTGCAACGTTATGAAATGTATCCACGCTTGTGAGATGACCTCACCCACTTCATTTAGCAACGCGAGAGTGAATCTGTGGTGGCTGTCAGTCGCCGAGGAAACGCTTCCTTCCGGCTGGCCAGCCGTCGGGGAATCCTTTAAAACCGAAATAAATTGCGATTTGGAAAAAATTGGAAAAATTTAAGGAAAAATTAAATTGCCCGAGAAAGGAGTATTATTTGTAGAATTAATGTTATGTCATCTAAAAATAGACAGTGGGTAGTAGAAGGAAAAGTAACCTAGCAGGATTCCATTTGAACGACTAACCTTGACTTTTTTTTCAAATGACGACTTTCAAAATATTGCATTCTGCAAAAAGGCAAAGAATTTTGCACACATTCTGCGGACACTGTGGAATTGGACAAACACAAGGCGTACATCGATACTCTACTTCCTTATAATTTACGAATTCGTCTCTTCTCAAACCTAGGAATTAAAAACTTTAAAAGGTGTTCTAACACGGAACACACTTAACATTCACATGTTTGTTCAAAAAGGCCAAAACTTCAGTATTGAACTTCAAAACCTCGAGCGAAGTCAACTCTCCAGCGCCAGCGTAATTTTTATTTTCGTGAGCCATCAAATTATTACAACTATTTTCATTGATTAATTCTCTGCCCTTAAATGTGCATGATGCAGGGTAAAATGCTGAAATGTTTCTGTGTCGCCGGGCAAAACCCAAAACCCGCGACATGTCAGGAGGTGGGCGCCAGTCGGCGCTATCAAGCCTTAGTCACCCGGTCTTGCTCATCATCTTCCGCTGCACCCTAGCCTACTCCGTTATTCGGGCAATGACCGAGGCCGCCCTTTGTACCCGGGCCAGGCCTTATAAGCTCGCGCGTCCGAGTGTCGGCACCTTGTCCTTCCCTCGCCCTGCCGCGCTCTCTTCGGTCTCCCTCGTAGGAGACCAGAAGCGCTACCCCTGCACTCCCGGCGTTCTCTCCGGTCTCCCTCGTAGGAGACCAGAGGCGTCTACCTTGTCCTTCCCTCGCCCTGCCGCGCTCTCTCCGGTCTCCCTCGTAGGAGACCAGAAGCGCTACCCCTGCACTCCCGGCGTTCTCTCCGGTCTCCCTCGTAGGAGACCAGAGGCGTCTACCTTGTCCTTCCCTCGCCCTGCCGCGCTCTCTCCGGTCTCCCTCGTAGGAGACCAGAGGCGTCTACCTTGTCCTCCCCCGCGCTCTCTCCGGTCTCCCTCGTAGGAGACCAGAAGTGCCGACCTCCCTCGTCCGCTCCTACTCTTCCCCATGTCCCCGCCGGTCTCTCTCGGAGTCCAGGGGGCGTCCCCGTGCTTATCCTACCGGCGTCCGACCTCACCGACACCGGCCGCTCTATCAGTAAGTTACCGTGTGATCCAACTGTCCGCAATAAATGTTGACCCCGCAACCACTGTATTATTCACTCAGGGGCACGGAACTCTGTGTCGTCGACCCCTACGACATATTGGTGTCAGGTGTGTGGGGTGCGAGTTGTCAATCCGATGACACGACATATTTGTGTCGGATGTGCTAGGTCAGAGCTGTCGATGCGATGATACGACATATTGGCGTCAGGCATGCTGAGGCCGAGTTGTCAAGGCGAAGCTGAATTCGATACTGTTATAATTAGAGGGCATTATCATGCCATTTTTCGGGTTCTTGATCTCATTGAGACAATGCCGGTAGCATTAAAATTGAAGTCTTCATTAAATTTCTGTCGTTGCAAGTACTTAGCGGTCTAACGATAGAAAGGAAAAAAAAACTCAGCAACACTTCACCAACCGTTCAGATTTCATATAGTTCCGCCGACAACTCACCCACGAATTGTTCACATGCACTGAGTCGAATAATTCAGCCAACTAATCTAGTTAAGCTCCAAACTAATATTTTGACAATGGATCCATCAAACGGGGGGACCCGGGGGAACGCTAGTCATTTCCCTTTGCCTTGGGAGAGAGACAATTGGCAGAGCTACCAGGACCTTATGAACTTTCCCCCAGCCATCAATACGATAGAGAATGCACCGCCATCAAGCGGAAATACGTCCAGGGCCGGACAACCCCCCTTCTCGGGTAATCACATACACTTAATTCCAAATTTTAATGGGGATCACGACGTCCATGTCGATGATTTTTTAAATTCCCTCCGAATCGTGAGCCACTTGAGTGCATGGAGTGAAAACCAAACCCTAGTGGCTGCTCGCTTACGTCTAAGTGGTACTGCTGCCAAATTTGTTAAAACCAACCCTCATGTTGTCGAGTCCTATGAGAATTTTTCCAACTTGAAGAAAAAACGTTTCACTCCCAAAATTTCACTGATCTCGCTCGAAAGAATGTTCACTAGCTGCATTCAACGGCCACTCGAGAGCATCAATGACTATTCTACCCGGTTAAGGCAACTAGGTCGAAAGCTAAGAGAAGTAAATACAGAACCCGACTCGCCAGCGACCAAGGTAATGATTGAAAATCGCCTGCTAGCCCAATTTTTAGTGGGATTACGAGAAGACATTGGACGCTTTGTGTTAGTCCGCAACCCCAAAAACATGTTAGAGGCGGAAGAATTTGCGTGCATGGAAGAAGCTAACGCGAGAAATTACTCCATCAGTAGGGAAGTTAACTGTTTGCACCCCTTTGATACTCCCACCTTCTCCCGTCAATCTTACCCAACAGCAGAATCAATTCCGATGCACCGGGAGTCCTTTCATTACGGCCCTCCCGGGACTCAACTGCCATATCATTATCCCCAACGAGATGACACCGTGAGCAGAAGTAACAACTTTCTTTACCAAATACACGCTATGCAAACGAATAACTTACGAGGCAACTCGCAGATACGAAATAAGAACAGCGTACGAACCTGCTACTATTGCCAAGAGGCCGGTCACATTGCCCGTTTTTGTCCCTCGCGACGCAGAGAATGCGCGAATTGTGGAGAAAATACTCACGCCACCAAGGATTGCCCCTTGGTGATGTGTGGTCTTTGTATAATATCTAAGGGTCACGAAATGAAATTAGAATCAACTAGGGCTGAGCGACAACTCTCAGAAATTACAACCGATGGAGAAATTTCAAGAAACTGTAACAGTAACTTTAACGGAGTCACCCGCTATGTGTGCATTATAATGCAACCATTTCAGAGAGTAAAAATCATTCGCCTTGACCGGGATTCGAACCCGGATCCCTCGATATCCGGCCGAGTGCTTTAACCACTTACGCTACCGAGACGTCCTCTTACACTCTGAAATTTTGGGGGCTTTAAAGGAACAAGATGTTATGACGAAATACCGTACATACAATGTCACAGGCATTCGTAGTCGTGCGCGACGCGCCACAGTCCACGATGTTAATAAAGCCAATTTCAAACACTTAGGCTGTTCATACCTTAGACAAATTTCAAGAAACTGTAACAGTAACTTTAACGGAGTCACCCGCTATGTGTGCATTATAATGCAACCATTTCAGAGAGTAAAAATCATTCGCCTTGACCTTGAAATTGGCTTTATTAACATCGTGGACTGTGGCGCGTCGCGCACGACTACGAATGCCTGTGACATTGTATGTACGGTATTTCGTCATAACATCTTGTTCCTTTAAAGCCCCCAAAATTTCAGAGTGTAAGAGGACGTCTCGGTAGCTTAAGTGGTTAAAGCACTCGGCCGGATATCGAGGGATCCGGGTTCGAATCCCGGTCAAGGCGAATGATTTTTACTCTCTGAAATGGTTGCATTATAACCGATGGAGACTTAATCACCTTTGGGGACGAGGATGATTGCAGTTCAAAACCCGATATCAGCAACCCTACTTATAGTAACCATGGATTTCCCACCCTAGCATTATATCCCCTTAATGGTATTAGCGAAGAAAGCGAGGATAATGGTGCCACGTGTGAGAGCTTGCTCGAGTGGGGAGGGGGCAACAATTTGAAGGTATCGTCGGATACGAAAGTAACCCCAGGATACGGGGCTGACGATTGTTCAAATCAAACCACCTCCCCCCGCGGGACAGATGACAGATTGACCTGTACGCCGAGCAGAGAGAAGAATCGCGGGACAGAAGAAGAGTTTGCCTGTACGCGAGTGGCTGATGTAGAGAAGAATCGCGGGACAGAAGAAGAGTTTGCCTGTACGCGAGTGGCTGATGTAGAGAACAGTCGTGGGACAGAAGAGGAATTTGCCTGTATGCGAGAAGTTGAATTATTAGAAGCCACAGTGATAGAAAACATTAAGGTTCCTCCTTGTTCGGTTGTATTAGCTTGGACCAAAATCCATGGTTGCCTTGGAAGGGAAATAATGATTCAAGCGGGTGGGGAAGGAATAATCACCTTGCCGACTCTAGTCAATGTCGCACCCGACGGGTCTTTGCCTCTTTTAATTTGTAATTTGGAAAAGGAAAACCGACTAGTGAAGAAAGGCGCAAAGATTCGTTATGATATTTATGCCGACGGAAGCTCTATTTGCGAAATTAACGTAAACACAACAGAGGCGTGGCCTGGAGACCCTACAGATGATGATCTGCTTTCCCTATTTGAATTAACACAAATCCCCCTCGAGGCACTCGATCCCTTGACCAAACTCATATCAGAATATCCAGATATTTTTGTCCATGGAAATGTAAGACTAGGCTGCACTCCGGTTGTTAAGCACTGTATTAATTTAAACGACCCGAAGCCCATAAAAAGACCCCCGTACCGCGTCCCACATTCGCCAAGGGAAAAACTCAAAGGAACTGTTCAGGAAATGCTTGACGAAGGGGTCATTTCACATTCTAATAGCCCGTGGTCGGCAAAGGATGTTAGGTTCGCTTGGGAAGTGGAGCAACAGAAATCTTTTGAAACCTTACGTGATCGTCTCACTTGTCCGCCGATATTGCGATTCCCAGATTTTTCTAGGGAGTTCATGTTAACTACCAATGCCTCCACACATGGAGTAGGTGGCGTGCTATCACAGGACTTTGACGATGGAGAGCATCTTATTGCTTGCGCGAGTAAACAACTTACACGTCAACAACGAAACTACTCAGCCACAGAATTGGAGTGTTTAGGGGTAGTCCTAATGGTAAAAAAATTTCGAGTATACCTGCTGGGCAAGCATTTCACACTTATTACCGATCATCGCCCACTCCGATGGTTGCTGACTCTTTCCGAGCCGAGACCCAGGCTCGCCAGATGGATCATGGAACTGACCGAATATTCATTTACGATTAAGTACAGACCCGGAAAGGATATACCACATGCCGACGCGCTCTCACGCCTACATCAACCGGAGATTCATGCTATAGAAAGGGATCCAGAATATGAGCCGGTTTGGGACATGAATATAATCGCGAAGGAGCAGGCCACCTGCGTTGATATTCAGCCATTTTTGAAATTAGCCAGGGAACACGATCCCACCTACTTTATCGATGAACAAGGGGTTTTGTTTAAAGTTCACACGAAAACTCCTGACCCTCATTATACGATTTGTGCACCTTCCAGTATGAGAACGCACATAATGCGTAGATGCCACGACAATCCGATGGCAGGACATTCAGGCCTGGATAAAACAGTAAACATCATCCAGCGATATTTCAATTGGTCCGGATTGTACACAGAAACCCAGAATTACATCGACAAATGCATTCAGTGCAAAAAGCGGAAGGCCCTTAAGGGAAAAATACCCCTCCAAGCAGTTACAGAAGCTTCATCACCCTTTGAAAAGATCGCGCTTGACATAGTCGGTCCCCTCAGATTATCCAGAAATGGTAATCGTTATATACTCTCCTGTCAGGATTATCTAACCCGTTACCCGGAAGCAATTGCAATCCCCGACCAATCCGCTGAAACGGTGGCCCGAAGCTTCGTGGAACATATAATATGCCGGCATGGCGTTCCCAAGTTTCTCCTCACAGACAGAGGAGGTAACTTCACTTCCAAATTAATGCGATCAGTATGTTCCATTCTAAAGATCGAATCAATACTAACATCACCCTATAACCCTGACGCAAATGATCGGTTGGAGAGAGCTCATCAATCCTTTTCAGCAGTAATATCCCATTACGTCAACCAAGACCAATCAGATTGGGATGAACAACTCAATTTTGCATTGTTTGTATACAGGAATAGCAAACATCGGATAACAGGATTTTCTCCAGCTTATTTGATGTATGGAAGAGAGCTGCACGTGCCTTGGGATGACATACTTGAACCCTTACTCCCATGCTATTCTGAGGATCCCCCATATGGCGTTATCCTTAAACGTAGGCTTCAGACTGCTCATGCCCAAGCCACAGACTTTAATGCTATTAACACCAAAAAGGAGCATGAGAGATACAATCGGAATTTAGTTCTAACACCTATAACTCACGGTCAATTGGTGCTTCTCCGAAATAAGACGCTTCCCCAGGGGCATTCACAAAAGCTTGCTTCAAGATGGATTGGCCCATACAAGGTGATAAGAGTTAGAAGCGCTGTCACATTTGATATTGAAGACGTTCAGAGTGGAAGGACTCTAACCGCACACCATAGGAATTTGTTACCCTTACCACCCGATCCCGAGCCTCCCCCCATATTCCTGGGAGATGAATCCGACGGACAGACCAATAAGGTCAATGACCACGCGGGTATCCAGATAAGGACTGAAGATTCGTCACCACCGAATGCGAGCGCCCCCGATCCGAATGTCAATCCCTCGTCCATTCAAGTTCAACGCGATTCTGTAAACCGCACGGAGAGGAGATACGGCTTGAGGCCGCTACCCGGAAGGAAGATAAGCTAACTCTCCGCTCTACTCGTTCTCGTGTCCTTCCATTTTGGTTGTAGAAGCATGGCCCGAGTTTTACCTCACAAACGGGTGCGAAGGAGGTCAGCATTGACGGAAAAATTCTTAGACCTATTCGGTGACGACTCCCCGTTGGACGGCCCCCCTCCCACCCCAAGGGTGGACATAACCCAAATTAAGAAAGAGTGCCAGTACTCCCCCCCTGCACCCACGGCCCAAGAGGAGGAACCCGAGGGATGGAATTTCCAAGGGTACAGCCATCCTCCGCCTACTCCCGGCCGATCCCTTTTTCCATCGCCCGTGCACCCAGGATCGGAACTCTGCATCCCGTACGCCGAGACCGTCAAGGTACCGGAGGGAGAACGGGAAGGGAGCGATGACTTCCGCCCAACCATTCCCCTGCCAATCAGTGGCTACAGTGTGCGCCCCGTTTCATCAACGCGAAAAAACGCCATAATAACAGATGCCGGAGATGGAATAAGCGACGACTTAGGGCCGCAAACGGGACCCAGTGCAATCCCCCCCGAGACCCAGTGAGCCCAAACTAGACATTCCATCCATCATTGTGGTGCTGCAAGTGGTTAACATTAGTTATTTTTTTTTCTAAAGGACATGGCGAGCACAGAGGACTGGACCCGTAGAACACTATGTTTTACTCTTAGTTTATCAAGTGAACTCCACCGGACTGCTTTACATCCCACAAGGACAACTGTATTTTGCTACGGGTGAATGGATCATATCAATGGATATGCATGTTGGTCCACTTGAAACCGCAGTAAGTACAGTGAATCGCCAGTATAGTGAATTTTGCGAGATGAATGCGAGACTCATTGCTCAACCCCCCTTTAAAATGGCCCTTAACATGTCTCACATTACCAAAGAATACGAACTTAGCTTGCTGTATGAGCTGGATACCCTACGAAAGGATTTAGCCTCATTATTGGGTCCTAATAACACCTTCCGCAAGGTTAGAGGCTTATTCGATGCTATAGGTCATGGCTTGCATTATTTGATAGGCACCGCGACGGACGATCAAGTAAGGAAATTGTCAAAGGAAATTGCCCACCCATCGGAACAAACGGAACACGCCTTAAACTCCCGATTTACATTCCTATCGAACGTCTCTAACGCTATTAAGAGGCATGACGAACTTATTTCCAAAACCTTCACCGCCCTTCAGTTGCTACAGGAAGGCATAACATCAAGTAACAAAGCCATCGCTGACGCTATATCCACTGTCAACCTAGCCTAGTTTTCAGTCTCACCCACTCCACCTTTATCGCGATTTCTCGGCACATTAACGTTATTCACCGAGAAATAAAAGCTATAATCGAGAAAATTACGATTGCAGGAATGGGCAAGCTTACGCCTTCCCTACTACCTCCAACCCAACTATTCGACCTGGTGAGAACTATGACGAAAAAACTCAACGCGGGTACCTTCTTCCCGTATAACCCCGCAGTACTCTCTTCCCTCTATGATATTGCTAGAGTGAGAGTACTACAGAATCGGGAAAATCTGGCGCTGGTAATAATGCTGCCACTAACCAGCAAGGAGACAAGCTTCAAGGTTCTCAGAGCCGTTTCATTCCCCACAAGGGACGATAAGGGGAGGGCAGTGATGCTCGACCCAGATTCCCCCTACCTGGGTGTGTCTGCCACCCGGAGCAAGTATGTCCTCCTGCCAAAAGACTACCCGTTGCAGTGCGGATCGTTGAGTTCTACAGTGTGCCCCCTTACCTACCCCATCCTCAATAGATTTGCTCGTTCCTATAATATCGCCGCGTTCCGTAACGATACTGATTCCATCCGAAAAAACTGTGAGATCAAAATAGCCAAGCCACCTTTTGCCATGTACACTAAAGGGGAATCTCCCGGACAATGGTATTATAGGGTCAGTGAAGTCCGTGAATTAAAAATAAGTTGTCCCCAGTACAACAAGAATGTGTCCATAAGCGGGCAAGGAGTACTGAAGCTCGTTTCTAACTGCTCCGCCCGCGATGGCAATCATTACCTTCCGGCTATGACTGAATTTCACAATTCAAGAACGTCCCTTGCACCCGATATAGCGGTCGACCCCTTACCTAAGGTAAACGTGACTTTTTTTGACGACCAGTATCTTAATTTAGCCAATCGTTCCGAAAACCTGCAATCCTTGTTAACCGCGATCCAAAAATTAGACACACACGATGTACCTGTCATATCTGCTTCCGATGTCGAAGCTAAAGTTAAGTTACTTTCACCAATAAGTGAGGAGATAAATCGCATTCACTATACTGGTACCACTGCTCTTTCTGTGATTGTATCATCTGTGGCTCTACTTCTTCTCTGTGTTTGCCTATAGTGGAAGAAAAATGTTTTTTGTTCACCCAAGGTAAACCCTCCCGGTGAGGACACTCCGACTAGTGCCCCCACCATGACTGTAATTAATGTCCCGCAAGTGAACAACGGCACCTTGCTAGCTGCGTCAATACATGTGCCACTCTTCCCAGACTTGTGAGTGATGAAGTGACTAAGTGATGTCGGCGATTATTATCATACTCTTGCTCGCCAGTAGTACTGTCAGTATCATGCTACTAAGTGCTCCTACAGGATTATATGTGAAGTAAACTGTGAATATTTTTTTTGGGATAATATTGTATTTATGTTACTGGGATGATTTTGTATATGTATGTAGTTATTGCACATTTTTGTATGATTTTTTTGTGTATTATGTATATAACTGAGTGTGCCTTACGACGGAGTACGCTAGATGGGCGACGCGGTTTTAGAAGCCGGGGTGATGTCGTCGGGCAAAACCCAAAACCCGCGACATGTCAGGAGGTGGGCGCCAGTCGGCGCTATCAAGCCTTAGTCACCCGGTCTTGCTCATCATCTTCCGCTGCACCCTAGCCTACTCCGTTATTCGGGCAATGACCGAGGCCGCCCTTTGTACCCGGGCCAGGCCTTATAAGCTCGCGCGTCCGAGTGTCGGCACCTTGTCCTTCCCTCGCCCTGCCGCGCTCTCTCCGGTCTCCCTCGTAGGAGACCAGAAGCGCTACCCCTGCACTCCCGGCGTTCTCTCCGGTCTCCCTCGTAGGAGACCAGAGGCGTCTACCTTGTCCTTCCCTCGCCCTGCCGCGCTCTCTCCGGTCTCCCTCGTAGGAGACCAGAAGCGCTACCCCTGCACTCCCGGCGTTCTCTCCGGTCTCCCTCGTAGGAGACCAGAGGCGTCTACCTTGTCCTTCCCTCGCCCTGCCGCGCTCTCTCCGGTCTCCCTCGTAGGAGACCAGAAGCGCTACCCCTGCACTCCCGGCGTTCTCTCCGGTCTCCCTCGTAGGAGACCAGAGGCGTCTACCTTGTCCTTCCCTCGCCCTGCCGCGCTCTCTCCGGTCTCCCTCGTAGGAGACCAGAAGCGCTACCCCTGCACTCCCGGCGTTCTCTCCGGTCTCCCTCGTAGGAGACCAGAGGCGTCTTCCTTGTCCTCCCCCGCGCTCTCTCTGGTCTCCCTCGTAGGAGACCAGAAGCGCCGACCTCCCTCGTCCGCTCCTACTCTTCCCCATGTCCCCGCCGGTCTCTCTCGGAGTCCAGGGGGCGTCCCCGTGCTTATCCTACCGGCGTCCGACCTCACCGACACCGGCCGCTCTATCAGTAAGTTACCGTGTGATCCAACTGTCCGCAATAAATGTTGACCCCGCAACCACTGTATTATTCACTCAGGGGCACGGAACTCTGTGTCGTCGACCCCTACGACATCTGGATATAAATGCAGTAGAGTCCATTGGATTGCATCAATGAAACAAAGCAATAAAAAAGGTGGCAGAAAACCTTGATGAACGAATTTGCCTCCTTGATCAGCTGGATTGCTTGGAAATGGAATTAGACTAAATTCTGTTCCATATTTGTAATGCTTGGAGTATATGATTGACTCGATATTTTATCCCTTCTGTGCGCCGGTATTTGGAGAAGACTTCACCTTTTCATTGCATATTATGTAAGTCTAAGGTATGACGTCGAGCGTAGAATAACTACTGTGCCATAATCGAACCGTTATTATCATTTGAAAGCAATTTTACTTTAGCAATGGTAATGGTTTTTAGCAGGATAGTTTAATTTCGGGCATTTTTGTAACGATTGACTTTTTTCCTATCCTATGATAATCATCCCTCCCATGGACTACAACCTTGACGTGGTGGAAGGGCTTGTGCTTTCCGATGACCCCTAAAGCTGTGCTGGCGGGAGTAATAATAATTGCTCCTGGTAAATCACCCATGCCAAATAGGTCGAAGGTTAGGAGCTAGACGAAAGGTAGTCCACGCAGCGTCAGTTCTTCAGTGAGGCGGCTGCAAAGGCGTCTCACCCCAGTGGGGCGGCCATCAAGTGGTGGTGGCACGCTAAAAACACTATTGAGGAAGACAACGGGAAACCACCTCAAATATAAACCCCTAGAGTTTCATGATGGGAAGTATGGAGAAAATGAGTCTTGGCAACTACGGGACTTTGTCCAATCAACAGAACATTTCCCGAAAAATACTAAAACTAATAAATCTTCCGGGCCAGATCAACTATCCGCTCGTATATTTAACGATCTGGCGTCTGAAATTGCACCGTATCTTGAAACTTCTTCACCGTAATTGAAATCACCGTAAATTGAGACTTTTTAAGAAGCCTCTAGTTCTAGGAACCACAAGGTTCCCAGAGATTGGAAAATAGCTAACGCAACACCAATCTTGAAAAACGGAGACAATGAGGTACCGAGCATTAATAGGCCAATTTCCCTCACATCCATTTCGTGCAAGAAATATATCTTTGCTAGTTCGATGGTGAGAAACCTTAATGGTCAGCCGTTATTGGTGACAAATCAGCACGGTTTCCGAAAGGGTCGATCATCCGAGACGCAACTTGTGCTTTTTGTGCATGATATTCTTATTTCGGGAGGAATCAATTTTCCAGTGGATGTGGTACACCTAGATTTTAAGAAAGCCTTGAACAAAGTACCTCATGGTAAACTAATCACAAAGCTAGAAGCATGTGACATAGATAAAAATATCAGTGGTTGGATCGAAGACTTTTTGAATCATCGCGTACCAAGGGTAGTGATAGATGGAGTTAGCTCAAGTGCAGTACCAGCGGTGTTCCCCAGGGAAGTGTCATCGGACCTCTTTTATCCCTACTGTACGTTAACGACTAGGACTCCGTAGCCACCAGTAAGATACGTTTATTTTCCAATGATGCAGTGATTTACCGTGGCATCCATAATCCTGAGGACAGAGCAGCTTTACTAGATGACCTTAATGCGATGTTACGCTGATACCACACTTGGCAATTAGAATTAAACTTTAAAAAGTGCACAGTGATACATTTTTTGGAAAAAGACCAATTCCCTCCAGAATCCCTACTGAATCGGGAACAACTGTTGTTGATGATTGATAAAAATGAATGAAAAACTTTTTTGCATGAATGAATGAGAGCGTTACCCTCAGTCATTCCTTCCTGGGGGAAATGCATACGGGGAATATGTGGACAAGCAAAAAAAATTAGGATTTATTTGAAGAGTACTGAGTAAATGTGATGAAAAGGTCAAAGAGAAATGTTATTTGTCGTTGGCTATGCTTCTTTGAGAAATGCTGCTAGTGTATTATGGGATACTAATTGGATTGATTACCGAATTGGATTGCGTGCAGCGTAGAGAAGCTAGATTTGTAAAACGATGTTATGGTAAACTTAAAAGCGTATATAAAATATTAGAGCAGCTAGACTGGAAATCACTCACGGAGCGAAGGTTAAATTATAGATTGAAGCCCTCACATAAATTGGAAGGACGTCTCTTAAGCAGTGATGTTGAAAATATATTATTACTCCTATCGTACGACGGTAGGAGAGATCATGTCAAGAAAATTAGAGAAATTAAGTGTGGAACAGATTGATTAAAGATGTCATTTTTTCCCGCGAACTATAATGGATCTGAATAACGTTGTTCTACCGCGTTAGGGGTCATAATATTTGGGTCAAAATTAGTCTTTTGTTTAGCCAAACATCCTGTACATTTTTGATATCCAACTCGAACCCCTATTCTTTAAACCACTCCATTAGAGAGCGGTTCTCAGTATTCCGGTGTCTTCATTCTTCTGCAAATCACAGTTTTCTGCAAATAATCTAAGATTGCTGCTAAAATGGGAACCTACCTCTTTAATGCATTAGAATGGGCCAACAAGAGCCCTGAGGAACTCCTGCAGTCCGTCCTACAGTCGGACGTAACTGTAAATCAAACTCAACACATCGAATACTAATTTTTGTTTACGTTTAGATAAGAAGCCCCTAATCCAGTCGTATGCTCTCTCATTAATACAACATTTTATTTTGTGTATTATTTTCCTGCGAAAGACCTTGTGGAAGGTCCTCTTGCTATCTAAAGACTTTAGTTGAGTTTCTCCACTTTCAGGATATCATAAATAAAATACCCTATAAAATTTTGCATCGTCTGCTTTGCTTAAACTCATGCCTGTAGCGACGGAAGATCTACAGTCAAGACAGGCCATTTTTTTAATAGGTAATCTAAAGGTTAAGTTAGGTTTTTGGATGGACATAACTATCAAATAAATATTTTGTGACTCCTAAGAAAACCTACTCTACATCAGGTCCCTCTTCATCTCTGTGTACTTCTTTCCTCCCTTCATCCCGTCCAACATCCCTATCCTGTTCCTACCCTTACCTCGCTTGCCCAACATTCTCCCCTCTATTACCTTCTTCAACATTCCACTACCGCTCAACACGCCTTTCATCCATTTGCTGCCTCCATAGGATTTCTCTCAACAAACCCCTTTCCTCGCCCACCATTCCTAGTACTTCCTCAATTGATTTCCTTTCGGTCCATTTCACTTTCCCCATTCTTCTCCACACCCACATTTCAAAAGCCTCCAATCCACGTCTATCCTCTTGTACGCTCCATATCAGAGTTTTTACGAGTCTTTTCTTAACCTCCCTGCTCAACGTCACCATCATCAACTCTCTCCTCCTTGAGAAAGCCTCCTTGCCTAGCGCAATTCTTCTCCTCACTTCCCTACTACTTTGACCGTATTGGTCCAAAATACTTCCGAGATGTGTAAACTGTTCTACCTGCCCTATTTTTACCCCTCCTATTTTAATGTTTAGCTTGGCCTTTTTCTTTCTGGAAAATCGCATAACTTTTGTTTTGTTAATTTTGATTCTCATCCCATATGTATCGCACTGAACCTCCAATTCACTCAGCAATGCTTGCAACCCCTTGGCTTACTGAATTACTAATGCTTGTTCATCAGCAAACATAACCGATTTTACGAATTCCTCTCCGACTTTCGTTCCTACCTCCAGTTCTTCCCATGCTTCTTTAATCATTTCCTCCACATACTATATACGTTGAACAGCACCGGTGACATGGCATGGGCAACCCTGCCGTACCCCTCTTCCTAACACTGCCCATCCGCACTCTCCGTTCCCCACTCGCACCTGAGCAGTCTGAGACATGTACAGGTTGCGAATCAGTCTCCTGTCCCTCCAATCCATTCCTATTTTATGCAATACACGCATTCATTTTTCCCAATTTACTCTATCAAACGCTTTTTCGAAATCTACGAAACATGCAAATACATCCTGATTGTATTCTATATTCTTCTCGATTAGTGATCTCATTACTGCAATGCCATCGCGCGTACCTCATCCTTTCCTAACCCCAAACTGATCATCCCCTAAGTAATCATTGGCTTACTCTCTACCCTTTTGTTGATGATCCTGAGAATAACTTTAGCTGCGTGGGATATCAAACTTATTGTTCTGTTATCCTCACATGATGTAGCCTTTACCTTTTTCGGAATAGGAACTAACACTGATTTTACAAAATCTTCCGGCCAGATTCCTTCCTCATAGATAATACGAATCAGTCCATACAGAGTCTCCTTCTCACATTTTCCTAAACATTTCAACAATTCCACAGGAATGTTGTCTTCCCCCACGGCCTTATTTGCTTTCATCTCCTTTAATGCCCTTTCTATTTCATCGTCGAGTATACCTGGACCTAAGCTATCTTCTTCTAGCAAGAATTCAAGAGCTCTACGGCCTCTAGGTTAAATAATAATAAGGGGGGAAAACGGGGTAATTTTACGGCCAGTGGAGTTTTTCCCCCCTTATTATTATTTATCTTCTTCTACGTCATGTTCCTTTACTATGTCTTTCCTTGTCGGCCTAAGTTCTTTACCATACAGTGTTTCTATATATTCCTTCCATCTCTCTTGGATCTTTTCTGGTTCAACTGTTATCTTAACTTATCTTTAACTGTTAGCACAGATCTTCCCTTCTTACTTCCCGATAATAACTTAACCTTGCTGTATAGCGCACCAATTTCACCATTCCTCTGTAAACTTTCCATATCCTCGCATTGCGTTTTCCACCATTCTTCTTTTGCTTTATTTTTGGTCTTCTCAATTTATTGTTTAAACTTTGTACTTCATTTTTCCTAACTCTGTGCTGACATTCATCCATCTTCTTCTCTCATCCATCTTTGCAATCATCTCATCCGTTAACCATGGTTTCCTTATCCTTTTCCCATTAACGGACTTGGACATTTATTGCAGTTTTATATTTCGGAGGTCTTATGCTAGGGTTTCCCCCTCCCCATGAACTACAACCTTGACATGATAGAATGGCTTGTGCGTTCCGATGACCCCTAGAGTAGTGCTGGCGGGAGCAATGTTATTTGCTCCCGGTAGGCTCACCATTGCCAGATAGGTCACTGGGTAGGAGATAGAGGGAAGGTAGTCCACGCAGCGCCTGTTCCTAAATGCGACGGCCGCAAAGGCGTGTGACCCCAGTGGGGCGACCCCAGTGAGTGTGATGGAATCACGTTTGAAAATAATATTAAAGAAGGCAAAACAACAGCAGAGGATCAAACCAGTTAGAAAAAGGACGTGGAATATTACGACAATGCTGAGGACAGGGAATGCAGAAAATTTAAAGCGGTAGATAAAGTAAGAAAATGTAGATATTTTAGTGTTGTGCAAGGTGAGATTTAGGAATAAACAGGGATTACCATATCGATCGCGGTTGCAGTGACTATGAACACAAAGTCAGGCTGAAGCAAGTTAAACAGAACACTGGAGAGATGAATTATTAAAAGAAAAAATTTCAGTTAAACCAATGAACTTGGTCATTGTTGAGGTACACATATACACAATACATGCCACCTGAAAATAATGGGGAAGAAGTCGATAGGGTGCGCGATCAATTGGTGGACATAATCGCGTATGTTCCTGCAGGGAAACATTTGATGGTGAGGGGGGATTGAAATGCGACGGTAGGTGAAGGAAGAAATGGTGATGAGTTGGGGGACTACGGTTTATGTTCAAGAAATGACCGCGGGAAGAATGCAATAGAGTTTGCATGAGACAGGGCATAACCATAGGAAACATTTCCTTTAGACAACGAAAAGACATAGTTATGCATGGGAAATGCTCAGGAGTAAGACCTATGTTAGTTACACTGTGTTATGGTTATTCGGGACTTTAGGACTCTTCACAGTTTCCCGTGTGTGTTTTTGTGTTCGGAAACCATTTTTCACCGTAATCGAGAAATACGAACGCGAGCCCGAAACATTTTTTCCGTCAGATTTTCTACATTCCCAAATAACTTGGGATTGCCAAAAATATTTTTCTACACCTTTAATTTGCGCCGATTAGATGCTGCACCATCGAGAAATAAGAGCCATCGCGAATCATTTGCAATCAACGGCAAAGATATTTCAACCTCCTACGGCTGAGTCTCAAAATCTACGTTAACGTCGTAAACTGCACGCTTGCCTCCCCCAATGATACTCCGCCGCTGTTTTTTTCTCGAATTTCTCCGGCGATCTCTTTGGTAAGTACTCCTCCCCTTTCCCTTTCGTGGGGAAGCACATAGTCTTGCAAGCGTAATCTCGCCAGATAAGATTTTACGAAATTCATTTTGGAAATTAGGATACATTATCTGCTGACGGATTCGAGACAGGGTGAACTTTGTGAATGACGGATTGTGCGAGCGTACAAATCGTAGGACGTGGTCGCCATTTTGAAAATTTACCAATATCTGTTTCGATGCTTCTTATTTTAGCGAGTGGGTCCATTCAGTCAAGGGAATTTATTTCCATTTCTTCCAGTCGAAGTTCGGCCAGGATGTGGACAAATGTAAACAAAGCGGAAGTCTGAAACGCGCCGAAGTGACGTATCTCTTTAATTCACGTTAATCTGAAACACGTTTCCCTTCGCTGTGGGATCGCGCTCCGGGAATGGCACCGCGTGGATTAGAGGTGTTTCGCCCTCCTTTTTTTATCCACGGCACCCGACGAGCGGAAGCGAGAGCGACGGCGCCCCCTTCGAACGTCACCGGTGGGCGCCCCCTTGAAAGGCGCGCCTCGCGGCCCCGGATTCGACGCGGTTTTGATATCGCATTTACATTTGGAAAGAGGATAAAAAAGAAAAGAGGACGGAGGGGGAGGGGGGGCCGGGGGAACCGGGGTGATTATCGCGGCGCGTGCCCAAATTATGCGCATTTAAATCCTTGGCCCGTCGACCCCTTCACCGCCACCACAAACCACCCGACCGAAACCTTTCGCTAGAGGAGCATCAGGATGGCGCCCGTGGCCTACAATTAACGATGAGCGTTCAGTGTATCGATATGCATCCGCATCGATGACTTTAATTTGCAATGCTTCCTGAGAATCAAAGAATATTGGTTATTTTTTCTCGATCTTTAATTGCATCCGTTAAGTTTTTCAAATGTTTGCACATCGAAGATCCGAACGTGTTAAAGGATTTTCCAGTAATATTTCGATGCGGATAAAAGTGGGTAACTGGAAAACGTCCATCAAAATGATCGCTCCTTGTGTCATTGACTGAAGACTGATTCCAAGCGCCGTTTTGGATATATGTAAACTTCACCCGTTCACAGGTCGCTGAAGCACACACTGAAGCATTCGGTAACGACCAAAATAATCCATCAATGTATTGAAATGTGTGATACACTTTAAATATTTCAACTCGAGGAAAATTTTTCATTTCAAGCGCAAACATTTCAATGCATGCCACTAATACTAATTGTGTGAATACACCTTTTTATAATATGTTTTGATTATGACATATGGTCATGTAGTACAGCGATCCAATGTGTGAATACGCATGTGAGTACATTCTTTTAATCTATCCTTCTCGGCCAATACGAATACATTGAAAAGTTCAGAAAAAATGTGGCGTAAATCAAACTGATACTTCAATCAGCACAATATGTGAATCCAAACAGCGATGCATCGAAAATATTGCAACATGATATCGAACGGAGATGGCAAGTTGTGTCTCGCAGGATTGGCAATTCGGAAGACGACAATGCTGATTCTCCATTCTCCAATAAATCTGAACTATGACCAATTGTGTTTTAGCATCATCTCCTTTTAGGTCGATACACTTTCCCCAACTTTTTAAGACAAAGGTGGGGTCATTTCGGAAGGTCCGCATGCTTCAATTTTTTGGCTATGTATTCACTCTCTCCTCGCGGTGTCCCGAAATCTACGAATCGTTCAATTACAACTTGATGGTATTCTATTTTCTTGAAAGTGATACTTTCGCCATTGGAACTAACGTTAGGAAAGCACGTTGGGAACATCTTTTTCACAGTTGCAAAAAGACACTTGGGATCATCAAGCGTGCAATTAAGCGGGGAAATACCCCTATGAAGAAGGCGAGGAGAAGTTTTATTTGGCGCAGTTGAAGAGTATGAAGAGACAGAAGCTGCCCTTCTCTCGAATAATCCCCGTGATAATAGCGATGTGGTGGCGATGTGGCAGAGATTGCCATCGGATGCGTTCCACTTGAGGCCCCTGGTCGCACGTGGGTCTTGAAGCGAGGGAGAGAGAGGCGGGTGTGGTGCCCCGGCCACCATTGGTACCCCCCCCCCCGTTCGCCCTCGCTCCCCGTCACAAGCAATTGGGACCGGTGGATTTGTGGAATGGGGCCGGACCGACAAAATATTAACTCTGCTCCTCGCGCCGACAGCTAAGGAAGTGTATAAATACGCGTAAGAGGGCGAATGGGGGCGTGGGATGGGGCCAGGACCTTCGCCCCCGCCCCTGCGCCCAACTCCGCTCACTTCACATCTCGCCTTTGCCAATCGTTGTTTCGCACGCATGCTTTTTAATTTTTTTTAGTGATTCCCTGACTGTTTTCGATTTAAAATCACGATTAACTATTTAATTTTGGCCAGCGCTCATTAATATTGCCTTTTAGAGTCGTAAAAATGTAATTGCAATTCTAATAAGAATAACGAGTAGAATACACTGCAGGTAACTTATTCCTCTAAATTTTCTAAATAAATAAATATTTGTTGCTCCAATCGATATGAAAATGAAACCACGTCATGACGAGAGCTGAAACTTGAACAGCAGCCTATTGAGAGACTATAAGCGACCCTTTCTCGATACTTCGAGCGCCATCATTAAAAGGTGTACATACTCGCAAAGGGCCCACGCATTTTGAGGACCTTCCGAAATTGTAATATTTGGACGTTTGGAAAACTTGGATAAACTCTTATGAAGGACTTATTGAACGACACACGTACGTTTCGAAAAGTTCAAAGTATAAATAGCCTTAACAAGTTGAACGTGCTCGAATTTCCAGTTTAAACTGTGGAAAAGTGCCATGTCCGGCTCTACTTCGTTCCCCAAGTGCATATAGTAAATGCCGAAGGAGGAGTCCCATCCGATTGGTCCGAGTGTAATACCCACGCGCGCTTCCAACCACCGAAAGAAGGCAGGCGCTCGCAGTGACTTGCCCCCGTGGCAACCGCCAGGGTAGACCTGGAGCACTGAAATGTCCGGTGCCTCTGAAATCCCGAATCGGTGAAGAGGGATCGGGCGTTCGTTGTGGCCACAGCTGCCCATGGGTCGATTCAGGCTTTGGATTTTCAAACTTTAAAAACGGCTCGAGTATGGGGCCTCTTACCACTAATATCAATTTTAAAAGAACGGAGCCAAACAAAATTTGGTTGATTCATTTGTTCCACTTCCCAGCGATGCAATGAGCAATGGCGATCAGTGGGGTTGAATGCAACCTGGGAAAAATAACGGCTTGAGAAGCTGCAAGTTAAGGAGTTCAAGAAGAAATTCAACCGGAATGGAACTGAACACGGAATTAACTTCTTGGAAAAGGAAACACTTCAGGGACGAAGTGGAACAAAATCTTTTGAACCAAATGCAATATGAAATGAAATGATTTTTTAATCAGGAATGGAAAATCAACAAGAAACATATTAAATACCGTTCCAGAACGTAATTTGAGTTTTCTCTTGTTATGCGGTTTCGTTCCGGGAGTGAATTTACGTTTCTTATTATAATTCCATTCCTTATCATAACCGAAATATTTACGCCAAGTATTCACCGTAGAGAGAATTTTCTTTAAGGATCATTTCCAATTTGAATACGATGGGAGAGGTTTGGAAAAAGGACTGGGAAGATGCGAAAAAGGCAGAAAACAACAGCTTTTTAAGCAACATTTACCAGAACGAACCTCACGGTTGTCTAACCCACGTTAAAGTAATCATAGTGATTACTATGCTATCATGCTAATGTTTTCCACTGCGGAGAGTTGTCATTTCTTTTGAAAGTGCAGAGCGATCATGTCATTGTCATCGTATCGTAAGTCACTGTTATAACAAAAAGCCTCCTTTAAGAACGCGCTGTCCTTTATGCAAGATGAAGAGAAGATATATGACAGTTCCCCGTTTAAAGTGGATAAATAAATACTTGGTTGTAAATTGAAGATTTTCTATTTGGAAGACCTAATAGAAAAAATAGATACAAATGAATTCATAATTTATTAATAGCTGCAAAATTTTGCTCATTTAATTACTTGTGTTAAAGTTTGGTTATCCAAGCAGGTTAGAGGCCATGCAAAGACCATTAGTACATATGAACCAGAATCCAATTCCAGAAATCAAAGGGCAATTTGTATTACAATTGCCTTTTGATTTCTGGAAGTTGGTGGACATTACGAAAATGTATATTTTTTCATTTTCCACTAATCTGTGTTCATCAAAGAGCTCAAAATTAAATATCACAAACGTGGTTGATCGTATTTATCGTTCATATCGTTTATCGTTCGTTGATATCATTTATCGCATTGCGTTGATCGTGTTTACAGAGTTCGCCTTCTCATGTTCTTCTCATTCGGAAACGGCACTACGTAAAGTAGGCACATCGGTCTTGCAAGAATACCCCTTCCAAAACAATCAGGGTTCAGAGACAGCGCCACCAGCACTATTCTTCTCGTAGTACGGATGGCTTTGTCGTCACATCTTATTTTCCTTTTGCATATAAGCATCATTTTCCTAGGTTTATGGCAGTAACTGGCCGAGCAATGCAAATCAACTACTGGGTGCATGCTTCGAGACACCTTGTACATTACATAAACATTGCCTTTATGCAGAGTTTATCGAGTCCAAACTGGTCAAGAATGATAAATGAATGTTAGGAGGACACATTCAAGGAAGACTAGTGCTTCATTATGACAAATCGATATTGTGGAGGAAAAAGTGTTGGGAGGTCTTAGGAAAGCAACGCTCAGTTGTATGCGTTCCGTTACAGTTAAGTACAGTTCGAGGGTCACGTCACGAATTTATAAATTCCACGGATCCCTTTTTGAGGCTCAAGTCACGGATTCACTATTCTACGGAGGAAATATACGCGATAAAATGTTGTTCTAAGCTAGGAAAATCGGAATCGTAGGTCATGGTGACCGATGTGGCACAGCCGGAGTTCTTTTTGCTTCCATGAATAAAAATGAGCTTGAAAGGCAAACATTTTGAAACGCTGTGTAACGCCAAAGAGGCTGTGACGATGTGCTAGTTTCCCGCCGACGCCTTCTAGGAAGAGTACCGCGACTGTCATCGGTGCGTCGATGCATAAGGGTAATATTTTGAAGAAATTTAGTTATTTGCACTTATCTGCAATAATTTTTTCCCATATTTATTTCACATGTTTTTGGGACAGACCCGGTAGACAAATATAAAGTGAGGAGAATTCACGGATGAGATTTTTGGAGGCTGTTTTCATTACTACCTTATCAGTCATGGATTACATTCCATAATTTCCAAATAAAAATTAGATAGCATTGGCGAACGATGAAGGTTCAAAGAAAGGTCATTCAAATAATCAATATGTATGTACACGCATGGCAAAGTAATACACGTCTAAGGGTTCGTTTGGGGTCGGGTTCGTTTATCGTAGGATAAACGAACAACACTGAAAATATAGATGAACTTCGTCAAACTAAAATTATGGAGTTATGACACAGATAACGACACCGTGATAGGGCACTCATAGCAAATCAGTGAAAATAGCGAATTTCCGTAAAAGCAGTTCGCTATCGACATCCATCGCTGTTTCATAATGTTTCTGCCATGTCTTTGTAAAAAATGTTCTGAAACGGCTTCATTTGCATCAAACGTAATCGAGGAGTGAACTACATACGTCATTAAATGACGTATAAATTGTACGTAGCGGGGTTTCTGACAGTAGACCTATCACGCACACTGTCCGCTTTTCAGTTAAAAAAACTTAAATCTACACTTTCAATTTTTATCAACCATCAAGTCTTCTTTGGGAACAAGTTGGATAGCCATTGTTCCATTAAATCCGCAAAGCGATCCAACTTTCATTTCATTCTCCTTTTTACGCGTCGTTCTTACACTCGTCTTGCGCTTAGCCTCCCTCGGCACGCATAGTATCTCACACTAAGATACTGAAGTGCACGAAGCTGTATTTAATATTACCTTTCATTATTTGAAATACTTTACATATTCATTGGAAACTAGCAATTTAACACAATTTTATTTTGAAGTCGCATTGAGTGGAGTCTCTTGCCGTGTGCTTGTAGGCTGCCTTGAGTTAAGCCCAGTTTCATGGAAAATTTGATGGCCTAGCGTAGTTCCAAAAACAGTTTTTGACGGAGTGTAACGAGGTGACGTTATAGAGATTTCGAAAAGGAACGAACGGCACTCCGCCAAGGCTGGGAGCCCATTGGCACCGGTCTCCAGCCTTTCCTAAGACTCCCCTCCCTCGAAACAAACCAGAGAAAACGCCGCCCGTCTCTCCGTCCGTCTATACGGGAAAAAATAAGTAATACTACTTCTGGGAAAAAACCTTCTAGTTTCTTCTCCTCATCGCATCTTTAACTGCAGTCGGGAACCAATTAATGCGGGGGGTTGGCTGAATTAAATAGTTCGATTTCATTGGAAACTACGAATTCATTTCACCCATGGAGTGTTTTTCCGTGGCACCTTCGTAGTGGATCCAACATTTGAACTCGTCTCCCAACTGACATATGTTTCTCTCATCTCTCCATAAGTGGATGGTCAAATAATGTTCCGCTGGTGCATACATGTAGGAAATTGATGCTTCACTCAATGCGTAGCATGTATAGAATGACAAATATGCTGGATAGGAATGTTCTGTTTAAGGAACTTTTAAATCGTGCTTCTAGGCATATTTTACAAATGGATGGTAGATATTAAATAATTGTCCTAACCTAATTTAAAATGGTTGCTGAGTCCACAAGCAGTGCACACCAGTTATCAAAGCTTGTGTAACTGTGGAGGAAGCGGATACACTATTACACTCCTGGTACAAAGAAACATTGGAAGCAGTGGGTGCTAAAGCCGATCCGACTCCGAAGAAGGCGAAGACGGTGAAATCCGCCGACAAGGTGATGGCAACGGTTTCTTGAGATGCACGCGGAATCATGTGCATCGATTACTTGGGAAGAGGACAAACGATAAATGGAGAGTATTATGCGTCGTTACTGAACCGGTTTAGCGAAGAAATAAAATAAAACGTCCTCATGTATCAAAGAAAAAATTCTTCTCCACCAAGACAATGCACGAGTGCACACCTGCGCAGTTTCGGGAGTGAAAATTATGAAATGAAATCAAATTCAGATTATTACAACATCCACCGTGATCACCATGTTTTCCCCCCAGTGACTTTTTTTATAATTCCAAACTAGAAAAATATGGCTCGGAGGAAAACGATTCAAGACGAATGAGGAGGTCATCGCCTACACACAGATGCCTATTTTGGAGGACCTTCCCAAATCCTACTTTTTCGACGACATAGAAACTTTGGAGAAACTCTGGGAATAATGAATTGAGCTAAAAAGAGGCTGAAAATAAAATAATATTCACCCAAAATCATTCGTTTTTCTTTTTTTTTTCTAAGGTCTTATTAAACGATCCACGCAGTTGAAACTTTCACAGCAGTGAGAGATGAGGTTTAATAAAAGCAAACCTTTTTTGATGCTACTAGCGCCTTCTCTTGGATTGTATATCGAATTTTTGAACGACCGACGACAAGAAGATTTAGAGAGGAATTTCATCTTTCAGTCGCTAGGCCTCATCTAGGATATGTTGCCATAACACGGGATCCTCTTGGAGTTGAATAGACTACCAAATTAAACCGTCTGGAGAAAAGCGGAACTGGATTTTAAGCCTTTTGATGGTAAATATAGGTGCGTGTGTTGATTGTGAATGGCACTAGGCTGGAAGTCACGTAACCAAGAGTGACAGTTTAATTAGAGATTATAGGCAGGTCTCTTCGGCGATGATGTTGGAAATGTGTTATCTTGACAATAAGTGTAGAGATTGTAGGAAGTGTAGAGAGTCAGACAAAGTAGAACCGACAGATAAATAAAACAGTTTCTGGCGTAACTTGGTGGAAAAAAATTCAGTAGAACCGACAGATTTGAGATACCATTAGCGAACAATAACTGCAAACGACAGCGCTACGGGAAGAACTACTGTTACCATTATTTCAGCGGACCCTAATTCTTCTTCCTGTTATTAAAAGCTCGTTTCGCAGACGTAGAGTAATATTTTTCACCAAGATAGCGTAGTGTACGTATCTGTAGTTATCAATTTACCCATTACTTACAATATTCTACATAATTATTGGTAACTGCGGGACATTTAAACAAAACTTAACTTTGTTTTTGAATTCTATTTGGGTAGGTAACTATTTGAATTCTATGTAGATAGGTAAGTAAGTTAAACACCGCAGCGGTGGCATGAAGGGAGCCCTGTAGCCATCGGGACTTCCTTATTGACCCCAAACAGAAAGTAGTCACAGATGGCTCAAGCTCTAATTCTGTGAGAGTAACATCCATTGTCCCACAGGGTAACGTCATAGGACCACTATTACTTCTTATATACATATCACAAGTAAAATAAAAAGCAGCATAAGACTCTTTGCCGACGACGCTGTAATCTACAGAGAAACAGCGAATGACGCTGATCGTGAATCACTACGAACTGACTTAACAACATTAAAAAATGGTGTGGAGAATTGGGGCAGTAATTAAATACGAAAAAATGTACCTTCATGCATTTCTTAAACAATTGAAAACACAACCAAACTTAACCAACCTACTTAAAAGGAGGTGTTTGGATGACCGTAGTGGATGAAGTAAAATACTTCCAAGGGTCACCATTGCATCGGATATTTTTTGGGGAAAATATACACGCACTATTTGTGGAGAGGCGCTAAAAAAGCTGGCATTCGTGAAAGGTATAGTCGGAAGGTGCAGCGACGAAAAAGTGAAGGAAACGTGCTGTTTATCTAAAGTACGGCTTTTACATTGAGTATGTGGATCGTTTGGGATTCTTTTCAAAAAACATTAATTACAGAATTGAATAGGGTACAGAGAAAGGCCTCTAGGTTCGTGAAAAACTCATATCAAAAGACGCAAAGCGTCAAACATTTCATGCAGAATCAGGGGTGGGAACCTTTAGATATGCGAAGACCAAAGAACCTGTTTCTCAAGTACCTGCTCTACGGTTGACGAGAGTTGGAACTGCAACCGTCAAGAAGGAAATGGTTAAACGGACGGGAGGACCACTCTCTCGGACGAGTGACCAGTTTTTCATTGTCATAATCACGACCCTTTCCGCGTGACAACAAATGTCAAGACTATCCTTTTGCCCCATCACATGAACGCCAATTATGATCATCTGCTATTTGTTGCCGAGGAAAGATTGGTGGTCAGTGCATTAATTTCTCCGTAATTAGGAATGAAGAAACATGTAATAATAAATGCTTGGAAGACGAATAATTCTCCCACAAAATACTAAAACAAAGCCAATACATTTCCCTATGTCCCCAAAGAGAGAAAAGCGTGCGTGCGTCGAAGTATTGCAAGTAATCCCACATAGGAACTTTATTCATAAAATGAATTCATTGATAATGAAGATATATACCTCCACCTATTATCAGAAAATCAGTATTTTTTGCGATATACCCATCCGGAAAGGCGTATCTAATTTGAACCCATGAATATTTTTACAGTGTCGCTAACGGAAAGAGATTTCCGCGTCCTTCCGGAGGGCGATGTGTGGCGGGGGGTCGCCCTCGAGTGAAAGGGACGCTTCTCCTGCGGTGAAAGCATAAAGTACACACGGGCCCCCCTCCCCCTCCGTCGCAACCTGTTGCCTCTCCGTCACCACTTTCACCTCCAGCGCCCGAAATCGTGATGACGACTTCGGAAACGCGGCGGAGAGCGGGGTGAGGGCCGATTGTGTGCGCCTGGCGATGAAAAACTGCTGCAGACCGAGAGAGTGCGATGCTCCCTTATCCCCAGGGCAAGAAGATCCATCGCCCGTGAGGGAGGCACTAAAGTGAAAGGCCTCCTACCGGGGGAAAGGAACACTAAGTCACCCTCTCCCCGTGATTTCCCTCCGACCACCCACCTCGACACCACACCTCGTCCTCGCCGCGAACCCCATTCGCTCAATCAGCGCCGCTGTCGACGGACGAGAAGACGGCTGATCAATTTGACCGCTTCGTCCCAGAAGG
This sequence comes from Hetaerina titia, assembly GCA_037158775.1. NCBI lineage: Eukaryota > Metazoa > Arthropoda > Insecta > Odonata > Calopterygidae > Hetaerina > Hetaerina titia. The sequence continues at coordinate 5,215,839 of CM073775.1, read as the reverse complement.
GCAAGTTTCCGCGAGTAATTTTTCATTGAACATACAGGGTTCGTCCGGAAAATAAGAGTACTGAGCTCAGGAAAAAAAAATTATTACACTTTTACATATCTTAAGCTAATATTCCTCAAAATAGGACCCTTGTGAGTCGATACACTTGTTCCAGCGGCGTTCCCATTTCTGGAACGCTCCCGCGAAGGCATCTTCGGGAACCTCTCGAAGACACGTCGTCACGGCCTCTTTGACGGCGTCCAAAGTCCCGTATCGCGTTCCTTTCAAACTCCTCTTTATCTTCGGGAACAGAAAGAAGTCCAGTGGTGCCAAATCCGGGCTGTAGGGCGGGTGCGGCAGCGTTGCCACGCCGTGCTTGGCCAAGAAGTCCGACACGACAAGCGCGGTGTGAGACGGCGCATTGCCGTGATGCAGCCGCCAGATGTTTTTGATCGCTGGCCGGAGGCGGGCGACTCGTTTTCGAAGCCTGTCGAGCACTTGGACGTAAAATGCAGCATTTACAGTTTGTCACTCAGGTACAAATTCGTAGTGGACGACTCCCCTTTTGTCAAAAAAGACAATGAGCATCGCCTTGATCCGAGATTTGCTCATGCGAGCTTTCTTTTGACGGGGTGATGATGGGGTGTCCCACTCCGCACTTTGTCTCTTCGACTCCGGGTCGTACTCAAAGACCCACGTCTCGTCACCCGAAACAACGTTCTCTAAAAAATGTGGATCATTTTTGCAGTGATCCGCAAGTTGTGTCGCGATTTCCAAACGATTGAGTCTTTGATCATCACTGAGCACTTTCGGCACCAACTTTGCACAAATTTTTCGCATCTGTAATTGGTCCCTAATAATCTCGTGCACTATTGTTTTTGGCACATTACACTGCTCTGCTATCATCCGAACACTAAGACGACGATCAGAGTTCAGTACATCGCGAACTTTTCTCACATTTTCGTCGGTGAGTGTCGTTGATGGGCGTCCAGGCCGTGGTTCGTCGTCGACCTCTTCTCTGCCCTCCACGAACATCTTGTGCCACCGAAAGATCATGTTTGTGGACATGGCTGACTCCCCGTAAGCCTGGTTAATCATACCGACAGTTTCGGTAGACGATTTCCCGAGCTTTACCGCAAATTTGATGGAATAACGCTTCTCCAAAAACCGGCATCGCGTTCCGTGACGTGGGTCGAGCGTGGAGATTCGCGTTAACAGAGCTCCTCACTACACCACAACTCAGAGCCGACTGCCTTTTTCAGCGTCGCTTGCCAACATACTCCCCTCCAATCGCAGCCCGTCAGAGCGGTGCTGGGCGCGCCTGGAGCGGCGGGAAAAAATCAGTACACTTATTTTCCGGACGAACCCTGTACTACCCTCACACGCTTTGTCATGGCAAATGGTGTGTGATGGGCTGTTTTTCTTACATTATGACAACAGTTGCGGCTGTATTTTTTTAAACCATTAGCTGGAGTTACATTACAAATAAATAGAGTCGACAAAAACGTTTACATTGGTCGAAACCGAATAGATTGGGCAGGTCGTTCAATAATTCCTTATAAAATGCAAGAGACGGCGTCGTAGTATTAGAAAAGGTTTGCTTTTAGTTAGCCTCTTCTCTCACTAACCCGCCGGTAAATTTCTGCTATATACATCACGTGGTTTCATTTTCATAGTCGATTCAATCAAAAAACTTTTGTTTCTTTACAAAAAAGGAAAGAAATGAGTTTCGTGCGGTTATTTAACACTTCTATTTAAAAGGTTTAACACCGATAAAGATCAAAGACGAGTTGGATGGAGTTCACGGCACATCTGCTCCTGTGTTCAAGACTCTTTTATAATAAGTTTAAACGCGGCCGTACGTCCGCAAATGATGCTCATCGTTCGGGACGTACAGTCGGATGTGACTTCCTCCGAAATTATTGACAAAATCCACGATACGGTTATGATGATCGACGAATCAAAGTTCCAGAAATCATTTAGATATTTTTTAGCTTCCCAATTTGGAATAGTGCTTTGCAAGTCATCGCTAGGGTGTGTGGCATGGGATGAATGCACACCAGACTAATTTTGGTCCGAATTGGTCCCCTTCCGTGGTCAGACAATGTTATTCTGATCAAGTTGAGCAAATTGAAGCCACCGGTACATCACTAGGCACAGTGTTTTCCATTTTGCACGAAATACTAGCGGTGAAAAAAATCTCGGCAAGATGGGAGCCGCGTTTGCTCTCAGCGGATAATTAACGCAATCGTGTGGTCGATCCTGAGGCTGGTTTGGCGATTTTCCGTCGCATTTCTGACGTATTTATGCGTCGATGCATACGTAACTGAGGAGGAAGCGGATTCAATATTACACTCCAGAGACAAAGGAACATTCGACGCAGGGGGTTCTAAAGGTGTTCCAGTTCTGACGAAGGCGAATGCGGTGAAATCGGCCAATAAGATGATGGATGGCATGGCAACGGTTTCTTGAGGTGCACGCGGAATCATGTGCATCGATTACTTGGGAAAAGGCCAAACGATAAATGGAGAGTATTATGCCTCGTTACTGCACCGGTTGAGCGAATAAATAAAATAAAACGCCCTCAAGTGTCAAAGAAAAAATAGCTCGGAAAACAATTCACGTCGAACGAGGAAGTCATCCTCAACACACACCTATTTTGAGGACCTACTTGCGATTTGTAGGACAGAAATTCCATGCCAGAAAGCTAGTCGTTAACTTACCAAGCAATAATAATATTTTTATTGTTCACTGATCATGTTTGTTTGTCAAACAGAAAATACAATAGGTACACTATGAGCATGCTTAAGAAAGAACATATTCATTAGAGTATGTAACAGAAACACAATGCAGTACAAATGCTTGTCACTTAAAAATCCCATTTCATGAAGAATGGAACTTCATTAGAAAGGACTTGAGTTTCAATTTGACCAATCTCCGTACTTTATGTTTGTCTTAAGTTGATTTTACTTTTTAATGCGATTCTGTACTCAAATCTTTATTATTTAATTACTTATGACATTAGTGATGTTCGCAGAGGCCAAAGGATATTCATGGCCAAAGATAATACCTTACAAGGTAGTACCAAAGATTTTTTGCCTCACAATTGCATATCAGACTGTATTATCTACCACAAGCTATCCATGATATCAAAATTATAATGAAAACATACAAGGTAAATATGAACTATATGACTTTAACAGGTGAACAATCAAATATGGACGTACAAAAAACTATTCAGTGAACATAAATAATCCACGCCTGCTGTTTTTCAATTGCTGGAAACTATCATTTCAACCAATGACATTGATTGAAAGAACACTTTTCTTTTGTGAACCTTCCATCAAATTAAATCATCATGCAGAAAAGGATCATGAGATTTTTTATCTTCCCTAATTTTTCTGGGGCATCAGAATGGCATTGTTCGTAACTGATGCTATTTTGCCAATGCTATCTATTGCCTGGCGCTATTTCAGAATAACTTCCAATGCCATTTTCCGATAGCCTCTGAAGAATAGCATTGGGCGACTTGGGAGTTAGGGAATAAGCCCCCTGGTATCCTATCTGATAAAGAGAAAACAACCAAGCTCTCACGTATTTCCTCATGTGTACCCTTGAGTATCTACTCAGATGTGAAACTGCTAAGGGGGTTCGGTGTGAATTAGCAAATATTTATGAAAATGGGAGGTGAATCACCAAATTGCCTGGCTTGATGTGCTCCTGGAAAATACTTGGAAAAAGCATCCAAGCAAGCATGAGTATGTGATGTCAGTGTTAAATACTTTCCGAATGCTGCAGCATATACCATGTGTAAGGATTGCTAGATGAAAAAAACAATTGATAATGGCATAGAAGAATTAAGGTGCTCACATATCCTCTCAGTTAGTATAAACTAAGGTGTTACACTGTAAATCAGATGAGGCTTGTAATCAGTCAGCCATGTTAGCCTCTGGAAGAAAATATCAAATGAATGTATCAGAGAAGAGGAATGAGAAATCTCAGAAGAAGCATTCTGGTAAGCAAAGAAAGAAAAATCTTCACTGCTAAAGATTTAGACAGAAGGGGCATGTTAAGCCTGGATGCAGAATGGAATTTCCAATTTTTCAGTATCATGATCCTTGCTTAATGAGCACAATATTCCAGAATCTTACCCATCAAATTAAATATTTGTTAAGTACAAGAATTTTTTCCATGTAAAAAAAAAAACCATAAACACAGTAATCAACCCGAAGGTCGGTTTAGTAGGTGATGGTAGAGCTCACCCGTGTACCAAGCCCGACGGCGTGTGAATATTCACACATCAGGGTAGGGGGGCCAGTTCCTTTCCCTGTGCCGGTTATGGTTTCCCAGGAAGATCTGGTACCCGAAAAATCAACTAGCTTGGGTGGAGCCGCAGGTGCCCAAAGTGCCTTGCCCGGGAATCGAACCCGGGACCCTCTGGTCAGCAGTCCAACGCTCTACCCGCTAGACCACCGCGACCCGCCTTTTTCCATGTAAATTAATAGAAATAAAAATAATGCATTCCCAGTCAAAAACATACATTATGTACAGGTTCATTGATAAAAATTATTTACATGTACATAGCCTAGGATTGAGAATCATCTTCATATTTTCTTCTAATACAGAATGAACCAACCTGGAATGTAAATTAGAATTGCACAAAACAAAAATAATCAAAATCATTGAGTCTATTATTCATGATACATTCCTAACTCTCTCTTTTAACAGAAAGCAGTCTGGGGAAATTTTTTTGCCGAAGGTTCATAATTTTGTGTTAACACTTCTTGAAGGCTTGTGGAGTTTCTGAATGGTAAACAAGTTGGAGTTTCATTTCCTAATTGCTGCTTGCGTTGGCACAAAATAGCAGTGCGAGACAATCTTTCATTGGCTCGTGCCCAGGCAGTGCATTCTCATCCTCTGTTGTATAAGTTTACTTTGATGTCCTTTTCTATAAAGGACCCATCTCGTCACAGTTAAAAATTTGTTGTGGTAGGTAACCCTCACAATCTGCAAGTTTCTTGAAGTCACCGATGAAGTTGAGTCGGAGCTCGCTGCCTTGCTGCTTCACAATGCTTCCAATGCTGGTTCTTCTTTTACATTAACCTGACCACTCAAAGCATCCCGTAAATACTCCTCCTTCAGCCATTGTTGATCCTGGCATATTATTGGAAAGTCAGGAAAATTACTTTCCCTTCTCACAAATGATGTTCCTATTAATAGTGTTGACTTATGTTAGAACACCACGAACAATGTTAGAACACAAGTTCAGGAAAATGTGTGATCACTAGCGACACTAAGATGTGCATTCATTCTGGGAATGCCCCCTCTCCTCATCAAGCGAAACATCGCTCGTTAAGAGAGTCAATTTTTAACACTATTTTTGCTCTTTATGGAAATTACTGAATTAAATTAATGGCAGGAGGTGCTCGCTACGCAAGGTTCCACTGTATAAGGTGACACACATCAGGGATAAAGAATGCAACTGAGAAACAATGCTGGAACAATAATAAACAAGGATCTGATGTTTTCAGCAGTTCACAGCAATGTTCAATGCAGGTGGCATGCCCAACCTATAAGATTTCTACTAATGCAGGCAGTGCCATCTATTCGTGATGCACTCCACATTACATTGGTAAATTGCAATAAAGTAGGTATCATCTGTCAATCACTGAAAGGAAAAGATGAAAAAAGCATACAAGTATCATAATGCAGGGTATTTAATATACTCACAATTAATATTAACCTAATCCCAAATTAGATGCGAAATGTTAATGGTGGTTAAGGGTATAATTAAACCCACACTTCTATCCAGGATTGATTTTTCTTAGGTAGAGAGAGCTAGTTCACTCGAAAAGAGTTTTCCTAAAATGAGAGAGGCTCAGAGACAATGAAACAATTCAATAACTGTGTAGGCAAGAGAATTCATTTAATTGCAAAAACAAATTTCTAGTACAATATATTTTATTTATCCATGTTTCACTACACTACATATGCCAAGGATTTATTTTATACATTATGGCCTATAAAATATGCACACTGTGTAAAAGCATTACCTCTGCATATATAACAACATGTTTCTCAGAGTTTGAACATTGGCTTTGTCCTCGCATATCCCATGACACATCATTGTCTTCTTTCAAAGAGATCATAACTATCGCAATAACATGTTTCCACAAACAACAGCACGTCCTCGTCACTTGCAGAAGGACAAACAGAAGACCAATCCCAAAATGTCTTCAAAGAAATTTTGCTCAAATGCAAAAAAAAATGATTCCTTCACTTCTTTCCACAAAGACTTTTCTGAGGTGATGGGCAGTTCTGTTGTTCAACATTTAGGTTCTTTTTACATTTCCCAAAGAGCCAAAAACTACATATTTAAATGAAGAGTGAAGCCTTCCACACGCACACCTGCCTAACATTTTCCTCCCCAGCTCGGACTGTGGCCAAATACCATCCCCTTCAATGACAGCAGTTCAAAAAGCTGCATTGAATTTGGCAATACCTGTACTCTAAGTGACTTGCACACACCACTTCACCATAGATGAATGGAACGGATTATTCTCAATAATTATTGCCAGCATCAGACATACAAAAATGAGAAAAACAGAACCAGTGCAAATAGTCTCTCTTCAAACATTAGAGTACATACTTATTTACATATGAGCATTTTTAGTTTTTTTCTTTTTAAATGGACAGCATGCACGCATCAGTCACTGGAGGGAATTCTCTCAAAAGTAAGCAAAGCACAAGATGATGCATGACTAGAGTTTTCAATTTTAAACATTTCCCATTTTAAATTGGTCAACAATCTTTAGAAATATTGATGTATTGCCTGGATTAAAGTTTTGACAAAAATGTTTAGTCAATGCAGTTTCCATTTCATTATACTTACATTTCTCTTTATTATATTTAATAAAGTATCAATTACTCTTCACTAGATTAACTGGTAGAAAAAATTTCTCTAAATTGGTATCACTAGAAACAACTCTTAAATATGAACATATGAAATAATTGCATTTTACAATGGTCAATATCTAATTTGCTAGAGTTATAAATAAACAAATTGCATCCTAGACTTCAAAAATTGCATCTAAGTTTAATCAATATTGAGAAAATAATAATTTGTTTATGTAACCTGGTGAGCATATGGTTTTTTTGCATTTTTAGAGACCTTTTCTCTTTTTTTTTCTGATTCACAATTAAGCACTTAGTTAAGTTTGGTGTAACCAATATTCAATATTTTGAACTATTTGCGCTTCTCCCAGAAACAATGCAGATACAATTCCACAAAACTTATCCTTTCATATACCTCCAAGTAATCTATTGTTTCATGGGTCTTTTAAAGCTGACGATAACAGCCAATTGAAAACAATTCCATAGCACGATACAATTTATGTATTCCCATTTCACAACACAATCAACAAATTCAAGCAATTGCTTTAGATATTTTTCATATCCATTTGGCAAGAGACAATACACTAAAGAACCTTCAAACTAATCTGGAATGTGAGTCCATGCTCACCAAATTTTTTGGAATGAATGAAGAGATAAAATCACCTTTAAGTACATCTGTAACATAAAAATTACAACTAAAGCAACCGATATGAGAGAAAGGGCATAACAGGAAACATTTTTCCAGAAAAAAAATCTTTGCTCTGTACCCCATACACTTGCAAACTTATGTCATTTTAAATGATGACTTCCCCTCCACTTGTAAGGGCAATGTTCCACTTCAGTAGCTTTGCTGCTTGAAGTCATGGTGCCACTTGTTGAAGTTGATGTGGAACACAACAATGGATCCTGTAGCCAAGCCAGCCAAGAGAAATCTGGAAAGATGGGAGAGGAAAATTGCATTTGGGTCACAGGCGACCTTTCTGGTCAGTGAACTCCAACAGCAGCCTGCAAATGGTATAGGACTTCAAGAATAAAACAATCCACATCTACACAAATTATGAGGGCAACAATCATCTTAAAACCATGAAAATAGAGGAAGGTATTCTTCCAATGAATAGTATGTAATATTAATAATTTATTGGCCAAATAGGTTTGTTGGTCACGAACAAAGGCAAATCAGAATAATTATCTCGTACACAGGTTCACACCATCACAGTTATAGCGACACATTACATGAAACGGGATTACATAGGGAACCATGTCTTTAGAGAAGTTGCAGTCTGTGGGAGCCTGTTATATCTTGGAAAAGTTTTGTCTCAGCATGAATTATAGGATATATGTATTCCTACTCTGGGCTATACAGAAGCCATCTAATGTGGAAACAGAACAGATATTCACAATCTTTTTTTAAATGGATTCTAATGATGGCATTCATCACTGCAAATGAACCATATCCAAGTGTCTTTAGCGTACTCATCACAACTTTCATTTCTCAACCCATCCCTTCATGGCTGCCTGAAGAGTTTCTCCCTTGCCTCATCCTCCACAAAGGCACACCATTCCCTTGAAAAACAGACATCCCATATTGCACTAACAGAAGGTCAGTGGAATTGATGGATTCATATTCTGTTATTCCCACATACATATACACCATTAGTCAATTCAGTAAAGAGTACCTGGCATCATTTGGTGGAATGCTTTCTGGGCTGGAAAGGGACTCACAACTTTTCACAACTTAAGACAACCTTAAATTTGTCCCATTGCAACATCATCTGAGTTGGACAAAGTTTCCTATTTAATTTCCAGCATTTATTCATCATGCTTTTTCCAAGCAGGAATGAAAAGGGCTTATGCATTGCGATGACCCCTAGGGCTGTGCTGGCAGGAGCAATGATAATTTCTCCTGATACGGTCATCCATGCCAGATAGGCCGAAGGTTAGGAGCCAGGGATAGGAGACTTATCCCTAATCAGCATCTCAGAACTCTCAGGTATCTCAGCGGTGGTTGGAGAGTTCAGATGGCGAACAGTGCATTTATCTGACTTCTCACTGTGATGTTTCCTATCAAGGGGATAATGAAGTATCAGCATTATTCTTTGGTGCTGTCCTAAGGCATGTGAGATTTGTGATTTTCCAGGAGTCCAGCATGTCTAGCGTGTAACCTTGCTATCAAATGTGTGTCTGTAGCAATTAGAAAATCAAAGGTGAGTGGGGTGGGTTGGGTACTCACTTCTGGTCATGGGATAAGGCCAGGGATCGGATGCCACTGTCACACGTGGGATAGGCGTAGAGGTGAGCAAGGTTGAATGTGCGCCACACCTCGACAACCCCTGCATCACCCCCAGTCATCACGTACTCTCCATCTCGACTCAACAGCAGGCACTGCAAGATGGCAAAGGGCAAGCATCATGTGAGACCAAAAATTGAGCACTCTTTTTAAAGTCTTCTTTGGGTAAAAGACAGTAATCCCTGGTTGATGTCTCCAATTCTTAGGATACTCAATGACTTCAATCAACTTAATAAACGAGAAGTCACACCTTTATGCGGGTATCAAAGTGTACATAATGGAAGTGGAAAGTGTTTTTCATCATGAGAAGTGAGTGATGTAAGTGAATATGTTTCAATTTTCAACATTTTCCAATGATGTTCTGCCTAGAGCTAAATCAATACAGTTTCTACCTTTTACTTGGATCCATTACAAATTGAGGTGACAATATAACATTTAAGTTTTGTCCATTGAATTATTGGAATACAAGTGGTCGATCATTTCTCTTTATTGAATGACATTGGCAGTGGTACCCTAGTGGCGTGTCTTCTGTCATGAATGAAAATACTTCATTTTTATTGGCTTTTGAGATCTGTCCCAATTTAGTTATGGTTTTCCCAGATGTGATGTCACAAATAAATATTCAAAATGTCTTTGTGTGACTCTGTAAATCAACTTAACAAATAGCAATGAAACAATTGTGAGCAAGAATTACTAGTTATTTACTTAAAGCCCAAAACTCAAGAAGATCACAAAAGCACAGTCAGCAATAGAGCAGCCTGGCATTAGCTGGGCACTATTGTTTCTCCCAGGTGCAAACAGAATCACATTGTTGGTTGCTCACTCACCTGCAAGTTGTCATTGTACGACTCATGTCGCAGCCTCTTCCCATTGATAGTATATGCTGCAACATTGCCCCTCTCGTAGTTGACTACTATGACACCTTCCCGCGACATGGCAATGTTCTCAGGGGAGAAGAAGCCACTCGGTGGCTCCAATGATCTCAACAGATCTCCAAAGGTTGTGTGGACTAGTACAGGTCCATCTGAATGTTAAGGAGAAAACTTTTATTACCCTTAGTGAAATTCCTTCGAGTTTCATCTTTCACACTTCATTGTATTAAAAGGATTCAACTGTCATTGAGGTGAAAGATCATTGGAAGCTAATGATATCCGAGGCTGAAACCAGCATGAAGATAAGGTGCCAACAAGCAATGTATGCCACACTGTAGGCATCTGATACATACTTTTGGAGCCGGAGACAACAAGGCCAAGCTCTGCAGAGATGACCACTGCGGCCACAGGTTGGTCGTGTCCTGTCAGGGTGGCACGTGGTGTGGGCACCTCTCCCTCACCAACGATTGACTGCGTCCTTGCATTCCAGTGCCACAGGAGAACAGTGCAATCGACAGAGCCGGAAGCAACATAGCAGTCGGAGGTTATGTTGCACTCAGATCGGCTGAGGCAGGTCACAACTCCATAGTGGCCAAAGATGATCTGGACAATTTTGGCTGGAAAACAAAATGGAGTACAGTGAGCAAAATTCATCTCAGATGATAGCCGTTGCTCACATTCCTTTCATAAATACATAATGTGAACATTTTAGCCCAGCTAAATTTTATGATCATTATTTATCCCAATAGTGAAGAAAAAAATAAATACAAAAACAAGTAGGAATTGATATTTTCATTGAAAAAAGCTCATTGACTAAAAAATTAATCCACAGAAACTACGGAAATACAAGAATGAATCAAAAAAGTAATTATTCAAGAAATCAGAGCTAAATAAACAATACTCTTACAGTAATTCGCAGAACTCAAAGCTAATTAAGCTCCGACACCCTTGATTGCTTAGACTGACTTAATCATTCATAAAATCATTGTACACTTCTATCTGAAAGGATACATTTTGAATCCTGCAAGTAGGGGGCACTGTGTGAGCTCTGTTCTATTAGGGAAACTGCAGCAGGGCAATAGGAAAATAGCATATGAAGGTGGCCCCAGAAGTACCCGGCCTGACCTAGAGATGGTGGTAGTTGTTTGCAAATATCACTGTATTAGAAAATGCGATCTACAAAGCATATGTTTCAAGCTTGAAGATACTATGCTGTTTAGTATTTGTTTGGTAGTCATCAATAGTAAACGTTTTCAGTGAATTTGTGAAAATACTTTTATTTGAATGGGCTCAGCTCAGCCAATATAAAAACTGAACTGGATTCTACTCTGGGTGAGTCTGCTCCCTCGTTTACAACAGTAAAATATTGGGTAGCAGAGTTTAAACGAGGCCGTACAAGCTGTCAAGACGAGCATCAAATTGGTCGATCAAATTAGGTGATGACTCCAGAAATGGTGAAGAAAATCCACAAAGTGATACTGGATGATCGTCCCATAATTGCGATTTCAAAAAGTGTGGTACATCGCATATTGACTGAAAATTTGGACATGAGAAAGCTGTGTGCAAGATGTGGGCTGCATTTGCTCACACTCAAGCAAAACCAATGTCATGAAGATGTTTCAATTGAGTGTTTAGCAAAGTTTCACAGCACCAAAGCAGAATTTTTGCACCATTTCATAACCATGGATGAAACATTGGTCCATTACCTCACATCAAAAATAAAAGAACAATCAAAACAATGGATTCAAAAGGGATAACTGCCTCCAAAGAAGGCGAAGAACATTTCATCTCCAGGCAAGGTTATGGTGTCAGTTTTTTGGGAATCGCGTGGGATAATTTTCATTGACTATCTTGAAAAAGGAAAAAATATCAACGGCGAGTGTTATGCAAACTTATGGCAACGTTTGAGGAAAGATATCAAGCAAAAGCGATGACATTTGGACGAGAAGAAAGTGTTGTTCCATCAAGACAATGCACCAGCTCACCAATCCGTTGTTGCAAGGACGAAGTTGTTCATGAATTTAAGTTTGAATTGCTACCTCATGCACCCTGTTTACCAGATTTAGCCCCCTCGGATTATTTTCTGTTCACAAATTTGAAAAAATGGCTTGGTGGTCTAAGATTTTCTAACGTGAAGAAGTGATGTCATCAGTTAATGGCTATTTTTAGGAGCAAGACAGTTTCTTATTATGAAAAGGGTATCAAACTTATTGAATATTGCTGGGAAAAGTGTATAGAGCTGAAAGGAGATTATGTCAAAAAATTAATATATTTCTTTCTAAAATTTTTGTGTTTTCTATGTTGGGTCGGGCACTTCTGGGATTACCCTCGTAAATGCTCTCCTAACTCATACCCAGTCTTCAGAGGCCAGGTACATGTTAGAAGTGTTCAGACACCTTATTTTTATTAAATATAAATGATGTTGGAAATTTAATCAACCATTGAACGAATTTCAAAAGTTGCGATTATCTCTCAGTAGCCCGAAAAAACAGAATGTGATCTGAAAGTGAATATTCTTGACTCTTCATCAATTTTATGTGTGCCGAGTAATCTAGACAACATTGGACAAATATTCAAATAGAGTAAAAAAAGGGAAAATGTTAATTTTTTTCGCACCTATATAATGTAAAATTTATTATCAAATAGTGAAGATTGAAACACATTTGTACATGAATCATCCCATCAATAATAGTGTATTGATATTCACATAAAACTTTACAATAGTTCTTAAATAGTGCATCATGGTAGGTATCATCTATGCTCTATCTCAGTTTGCCATCTCAATGCATGGAAAATCATTCCTGAATGGAAACAGACAATAGTTGTGACAATATTTTGTGAGGCAGCAAAATTCCATAGTGACAATAGGCGACAAAAGATAATTAGGATTTGTCTGAGAGATACCTTTGTACTAATACATTCATAATACATAAAATTAGGATATGCTTAACCCATCTGGAGCCTCACCCTGGGCTCAGGACAACTGCACAAGAATGACACTCAGGACAGACCCACTGCCTCTCCACTCAGCCATTTCAGTTTTTCTTGAGCCTTATTCAACATAATATTTTCTATAATTAGTGCTTTAGTGAATAAATGAATCTCGATCAAAGATTTTAGGGGTATAGCTGCTCAGGGATGGGTCCACAGTTCAGTTCAAGCTCTATGTGCAATTCCAAATATCCACAAATGCTCCCTGAACCACTTCTAGACTATAAAGGATTTGCTATTTTACTGGTACATGATGTTTCTACAAGGAATGAAGAAAAGGTGGCGAGAAACCTGGCATTGGCCTACTCTTAATGACAGGTACACCAAGGCATCCATAATTTAATGTCCCACCAGACAGATGCTGTTAACAGACAATGATGATGACTAAAAAGAGACGTTTCAGGCATGATATGGTGGAATATCATGATTAATTAAAAATTGGCAATTTTCCACAAAAATAAATTTTTATCAATATGATCGGTTTCAATGTAACTACATCATCTTCTGGTCGATGATGTAGTTACAGAAGATCCCCCAGAAGATGATGTAGTTACATTGAAACCGGTCGTATTAATAAAAATTTATTTTTGTGGAAAATTGCCAATTTTTAATTAATAACAATGATGATGGTTGCAAGTAAAAGGAAAGGTAAGGGTTGGAGATCTGCTTGAAAATGAGCATTAGCATTCTCTAAGCTCCTGAAGAAGCTTGCTTAAAAGAGAGGAAAGAGACTCACTTTCCTTTGAAGATGTTAGCAGTAGTTGGGTTAGGGAAGATCTCTGATGAATCCCTACATTCCAACTTCTTTGATTTTAGCTCCTTAAGTGCCTTTTGGATCCCATGGAAAAGTACTACTAGTCATAAGCTATCATTATCAACATCAAAATCCTTTCCATTAAATGAACTTCCGCAAAGTTGAGCCTGAAACAACTGAATCTAAATCCTTTTGCATGTCCAAACTACCAGGCATATAGCCTTTATTGTAGAGTTCTTCTCCATATTCTTTCCCCTCCATATTCTTTCTTCTCCATATTCTTATCAGTAACTCTTCTTGTTCGATTAATAATTCACTTGTTGCAGTCAACCAAAAGCCATAAACTAGATCTCACCAGTTTCTGTAGAGAAGACTCTGAAGCTATTGTCCCAGAATCCACAAGCCACTAGGAAACGACTGTCCACCGTTGTAACAAAGCAGTTTGACCTAATTCGTATTTTCTGGCTGAAGTTATCACCAAGATGTCGACGCTGAGCAGGACTTGTGCTGCTGGCCATTTGAGCTGAAATTAGGATTTATGTAGGATTAAAATCAATGACCAAACCTCAACTGCTGCCACTGTTTGATACATGATCTACGAATTTGATTTCCTAAATCATGTCATGTTATTTCTAATGAATGTACTGAGGGCACACAACATCAAATTTAATTGCAAATGTTAATATAATACTTGTCATGTTAAAATATAACTTAACCTGCGATAAAACTTGAAATGCCTTTGAAATAAACATAAAGAATGTAATTTTAATGTTTGGCTCATTTTTTATATGATGCACACAAAGAATTAACAGAAATGATTATTTATAAAAATATATTTTGTAAAAATTATATTTTTCCAAGAAAATGAATGCCCATGCTTTTTTTTCATTTATCAGGGACTACACAGTTGTTTAACTCTGGATATATAAAGACACCATCCTTACATAAGACTGGGTCCATGGTGAGCGGCAGATTAGCAGTTTGTGTCTGAGGAGCATCGGCGTAGCTTGGAGACTGCACTGATGCTGTAGAAACAAGGAAGACATTAAACAACCCATTTCTCCTCACAAGCACTGGAGCTCTTTTGGCTCAATCAAAACCACCCCAGGAAAATGAGAGAATAATGATGAACTAAGTTTGATTTCACATCTAAAGCAATGAAATGAACCAAAATTCAGCACCAGAGTAAATATTGGTGGAGGAGACAATCACACTACCTGCATAGCTGGGATTCCATCGGTTCACGGCAAATTGCTGACTTGCTGTTATTGTGACAACTGAAGGAAGTGGAAGCTGAGGATATGTGTTGGCTGAAATGTGGACTATTGGCGAGTTGGACGGGAATTTCATTGTCATGCACACATCTTCAACGACAGCATGAAACATGGAGGGAGACTGCAGGAGAAAAAATATGAGAATTACACTGAAATCAGTATCCAATAAATAAGACAGTCAACACCTAATGTCAGAGCCTGCATATTCCATACTCATCTGGAAGGGCACTTACCACTTGCATGAGCGTGCCTCTCTGGGAGTGAGGCTCCATGAGCAACTGGGACGGAGTTTGACCAAAGTTCCTGATTTGATTTTCAATTGCCTGTGAACAGAGGGAACACATCTCACTTGAAATAATATGAAGATAATCGATGAAAAACTGACTCTTTGGACATAAATCACTAATGTCAAATTGGAAACAATGAAGAACTTAAGACAATTTGAAATTAGGTTCAACAAAACTGCATATCTTTCATTGAAAAATAGCTACAATTATGAAAATAGACAAATCCTTGAATATCATATGCAATAAACTGAATTGCTTGAATTAAAATCAATTTTATGATGAGATGAGCTGTTTCTACAACTTGACAAAAGAAAAATTATGTTCAGATCCCTCTCCACCATCCATCAACATGAAAACAATCTTAATACAACTGAGCAGTTGCAGTCCTAGAGAGTGGCAAACTTTTGAATGTGAGTTAATCAACCAAACAGCATCCACAAATATGACCATTGATATGCTGACTGAAACAAAGGTGAGCTTCCCTTAAAAAGAATACTACTTCAGTGTGTGATGTGCCTGCTTCAGAGAGCTTTGGGCTCCCCTCCCCTTTACGTGAAATGGGCCACTCCCTAGAACAGTTGGCACATGCCACGGAGTGGAGGAGGGGGAGAAGGGAATAACGGGCCAGCGACAATGCAATCCATCTTGAATGAAAACCACAGTAATCTCTTGACATCACCCCTGTTCTGATGGATGCACAGGTAAAGCCTGGTTAATCAAAAAGCATGGATAACTGAAATAAGCAGAAAATACTATTGCGACACATTCGTGTATGTATGTATATATATATATATATATATATATATATATATATATATATATATATATATATATATATATATATATATATATATATATACATATATATATATATATATATATATATTTTTTTTTAGGTAATCTACCGGTTAAGGTAGGTTTTTGGATGGACACAACTATCAAGTAAACATTTTGTGACTCCCCACCCAGCAAACTAATCTATATCAGATCCCTCCTCATCTCGGTGTACTTCTTTCCTCCCTTCATCCCGTCCAACATCCCTATCCTGTTCCTACCCTTACCTCGCTTACCCAACATTCTCCCCTCTATTACCCTCTTCAACATTCCACTACCACTCAATACGCCTTTCATTCATTTTTCCTGCCTCCATAGGATTTCTCTCAACAAACCCCTCTCCTCCCCCACCATTTCTAGTACTTCCTCATTTGTTTTCCTTTCGGTCCATTTCACCTTCTCCATTCTTCTCCACACCCACATTTCAAAAGCCTCCAATCTACGTCTATCCTCCTGCTTCAGCGACCACGTTTCCGCGCCGTACATAGCTACGCTCCATATCAGAGTTTTTACGAGTCTTGTCTTAACATCCCTACTCAACGTCCCCGTCATCAACTCCCTCCTCCTTGAGAAAGCCTCCTTGCCTAGCGCAATTCTTCTCCTTACGTCCCTACCACTTTGACCGTATTGGTCCAAAACACTTCCGAGATATGTAAACTGTTCTACCTGCTCTATTTTTTTCCCGCCTATTTTAATATTTAGCTTAGCCTTTTTCTTTCTGGAAAATCGCATAACCTTTGTTTTATTAATATTGATTCTCATCCCATATTTATCGCACTGAACCTCCAATTCACTCAACAATGCTTGCAACCCCTTGGCTGACTGAGCAACTAATGCTTGGTCATCAGCAAACCTAACCGATTTCACGAATTCCCCTCCGACTTTCATTCCTACCTCCAGTTCTTCCCATGCCTCTTTAATCATTTCCTCTCCATATACGTTGAACAGTACCGGTGACAATGGGCAACCCTGCCTTACACCTCTTCCTAACACTGCCCATCCGGACTCTCCGTTCCCCACTCGCACCTGAGCAGTCTGAGACATGTACAGGTTGCGGATCAGTCTCCTGTCCCCCCAATCCATTCCTATTTTCTGCAATAAACACATTAATTTTTCCCAATTCACTCTATCAAACGCTTTTTCGAAATCTACAAAACAGGCAAAAACGTCCTGATTGTATTCTATATTCCTCTCGACTAGTGATCTCATTACTGCAATGGCATCACGCGTACCTCTTCCTTTCCTGAACCCAAACTGATCATCCCCTAAGTAATCATTTGCCTTACTCTCTATCCTTTTGTTGATGATCCTGAGAATAACTTTAGCTGCGTGGGATATCAAACTTATTGTTCTATAATCCTCACATGATGTAGTCTTTACCTTTTTCGGAATAGGAACTAGCACTGATTTCACAAAATCTTCCGGCCAGATTTCTTCCTCATACATACTATGAATCAGTCCATATAGTCTTCTTCCCACATTTTCCTAAAAATTTCAAAAGTTCCACAGGAATGTTGTCTACCCCCACGGCCTTATTTGCTTTCACATCCTTGAATGCCCTTTCTATTTCATCGTCGAGTATGCCTGGACCTAAGCTATCTTCTTCTACATCATGTTCCATTTCTATGTCTAACCTTAGACATAGAAAAGGAACATGACATTCTATACCTAAGATCTCCACCATACAGTGCTTCCATATATTCCTTCCATCTCTCTTGGATTTTTTCTGGTTCAACTATTATCTTACCCCACTTATCTTTCACTGTTAGCACAGATGTTGCCTTCTTACTTCCTGATAATAACTTAACCTTGCTGCATAGTGCACCAATTTGACCCTTCCTCTGTAAACTTTCCATATCCTCGCATTGTGTTTTCCACCATTCTTCTTTTGCTTTATTTTTGGCCCTTCTCAATTCATTGTTTAACTCTTTGTACTTCATTTTGCCTAACTCTCTGCTTACATTCATCCATCTTCTTCTCTCATCCATCTTTGCAATCATCTCATCCGTTACCCATGATTTCCTTATCCTTTTCCAGTTAACGGTTCCTATAGGGTCTTTTGCGGCTTTCGAAATCAGTCTTGATACATTCCCATTTTTCATCGATAGTACTCAGGTCTTTACCATCATCCATCATTTTCTCTACAGCCTGCTGATACTCCTTCCTCATTAATCCATTTAATGCTTCCACATTCCATTTCCTAACCCGCCGCCCTTGCCTTATCTCCTTGAAAGGGACGTTACATTTCATAACAAGTAAATTGTGGTCTGAGTCCGCATCCGCTCCTGGGAAACTGTGCGAATTCATCAGACTATCCCTAAACCTGTGCCTAACCATAATATAATCTAACTGATACCTTTCTGAGTCACCTGGCATTTTCCATGTATACCTATGCCTTTTGTGGTGTCTAAACCATGTGCTGGTGATGACTAACCCCCGTCTCCAGCAGAATTCAATTGCTTTCTCCCCGCGTTCATTCCTCCTGCCTAACCCATAGTCCCCCACCTCACCACCATCTCTTCCTTCGCCTACCGTCGCATTCCAATCCCCCATCATTACTGTATCTAATGCTTCCCTGCAGGAACGCAGGCGATTATATCCTCAAACTCATCGTTCATCCTGTCGACTTCTTCCTCCTTGTGGTTGCTTGGTGGCATGTATACCTGAACAATGACCAAGTTCGTCGGCTCTGCTTTTATCTCTACGAAGAAAATTCTATCAGTTGCTTGCTCTATGTTGACTACGCTTCTTCCTACCCCTTTATTTAATATTACGGCAACCCCTCATTGGCTCTCGTCCCCACCGCTGTATATCACTCTATAATTATCACTCCAGTAATCCCCACTATCCTTCCATCTCACCTTGCAGATACGTAAAACATCTGTATTACCTCTTTCCATCTCTTGCTTAATATTTTCTAATTTGCCCGCCTCAACATTGTGTGACGTTCCATGTTCCTATTCTAACTACTTTCGACTTCTACGTCCTCTGCCCTGCTGCTGTTGTGCTGTTGCTGTTGTGCTGTTGTGATGTGTCCTTTGCAAGGGTTTCATGGAATGACGACCGCAGAAGCCTTGCCTCCCCCACTGCCGGGCACGACAAACGGCCGCTTGGGCCGAGTCCCATAGTTGCCAGGACTCATATTCTCTTAAGTGCCCATCATTACATTCTTGGGAATGATATTTGAGGTGGTTTCCCGTTGTATATATATATATATATATATATATATATATATATATATATATATATATATATATATATATATATTTATATTTATATATATTTATATATAAATATATAGGCAGGGAAAAACAATGACTGATGAAGGATGAATTTCAAAAAAGATTGCTAATGTAGAATCATATTCGAAATATGAAATAGATTAAAAGAATTCATGTAGAGAGTTAATGATGTATTTGTTACATTGTAAACCTTCATATCTGCTCATCTTTCAAGGAACTCACCTCTCTCATGACGGAATCAGTTATACTGTCAAGATCCACACTGCCTTCATATGTCAGGTAGTAGAAGACATTAGTCAATCGCACCGCTTCTGGGCCTGTAAAGGTGAAGGAGAACATTGACTCAATCAGAGAAACACAAAAATTAGTCAATTCAAGAGTTGGCAAAAAAGGTCAAGCCTTTCTTTCATCAGAGTGTAGGTTTCCCTGCCTGAGGTTTGTTCCTAAGATTATTATAACCAATTGCTAGCTATGCATGAATTGAAATTAGCCATAGTTTATAGATAAGACAAATAAGTTTCCATCTCCTTTCTTGCATTACTGTTTGACATGAAGATAATAGTGTCGACTGGGTTGGTTTAGCATAGGCAGTTTACTTCTTTTAGGCTTTTAAATAATTACATCTCAAGGGATTTTGGGCAGACTTGAAAAACTACACATTATAAAACATCAGGGACTTGCAAACCACCATAAAATACCATTCAGAAACATGACTCCTTTCTCCTGCTCCTTTTAATTTTCTCCCACTCCTGAGCCATCTCGAATGAGCACAAAGTCAGCCTTGCTCAGCGACACTTGCCCCTCAGCCTTCTTGACGTCCTGCTGCTACTCACTTAACATGCCTCGCATCCCCTTTTCACGTCTCCTTCAAAATTTACCCCAAAACTTCCTCTCCTCCCCCAGCACACCTTATATCGCCTAATTTATCATCCTCATTGTCCACAGTACTTCCTTGACCACTCACATTAACCACGGGCGTGTCATGAAAACCTCCAAACTAAAAAAAATCCTCTTTCCTCAAGGATCACATTTACAGCCATATGTTTACAGCACGGCCCTTATTAAAATAACAATTTCCACTAATTGTTTCCTTACATTCACGTCAAGTTCTCAGCCCCTCACTGCAGAACCACCTTTTTTTTATTTGAAGAACATGCAATTTCCCAATCACTCTTTTATAATCTTGGCCACACCATCTGAAAATCCATGAACCATTTTATTGTCAAGTGTGAGTTATGCAAGGTTTCCTTCTGCTATCTGTGCAATAGGCAATGAAACTATGCCACTCTTTGTCTCAAGAATACCATTAACTATTATTCTGTTGATTCTGGAAAGTAATGGCTTCGATGGATGAACCAATCAATGCATTTATAGCAAGAGTTGGAGAAATAAACAGCACTTAATATGACACAGGCTAGATCATTCTGCTGGTAAGGAAAATGATACACATAAATGGATGTGGCCTGATTCAAAGAGTTACGAGATGAATGCTGAGGTGCCCACTTGCAGTATGGCTGAGAGTTCCCAGGGTGTGAGTTGTTTGGGCCCTTAAAATTTCACTGTACTATAGTTTTGATTATATAGGATTAAACTGGAGCAAGGGGAGTCTTTGAAAATGAAATACTGAACCTGAAATAGATTTTGAATCATTCACACCAAGTGCCCCTTAATCATCAGCAATATGGGAGCACGTGCATACAACATTGGAGTACAACATGTGGTAGAATAAGAATGTGGGCCTATTCCTGGAGAGCGAATAAATGAAGAAATATCATTAGCTCTAGGCTTTCCAAGTGATTCAATAACAGTGACATGGCTTTTTGAGTTGTTCAAAGGAAGCATACAGCAAAACACAAAGGCCACCTCAGAAAATAAAAAAAAATAAATATTTAGTTGATGCAAAACAGATCACACTCAAGACTATTGGAAAGAAGGCTGGAAAACATACCCACCCAACCTTATCCCATACCCAGGCCATTGGCCTGGGTATGGGATAAGATAAGTTCCCAGGGTGTGCAATATGGGCGCATCGATTCATATGTTTTGAGAGATGTGGTGGGCAAAATTGCCAAATGTTGCACAATATGGTCGAAAGTGAGAAAGGGTTTATGGTGAACATTTAACAAGGTTGGACAACATTTGCCAAGGAGAGAATTCTCTCTTCCAACACGTAGCACACCTCTTTGTAAATAACATTATCCCTCGACACATGTTTTATCCATACATCCATCCTTGCTCGCACTTTTTCAATCCAATTATTTTCATAAAGAGCCGCAGCATGCTCCCCACTGCAATCTTCCGCCGGCAGGGGGCCTAAAAGGGGCGCGGGGGCAATTTAAATGCAAGCATCTCTTTCCTCCGGAGCGACGAAGGAAGCAAGGGAACAAACAGTGCGCGCGGCGCAGATAAGCGGGGGCAGGGGGAAGGCAAGGCCGGCCCGGAGCATCGACGGCACGCCTCCGACCGATCAGCGTGGCGAATTCGAGGGGGTGGCGGTGGGAACGGGGGGGGTGGGGTGGGGGGGCGACGAATGCGTGTTTGCTCGCTGTGGTCTGCGCCACAGATAGGGCACGCCTCAGGAAAAACCGTGCCCTCCCGAGGATTGACCCTCCCGTCCCTCCGTGCCGGGACACTTTTTGTTTGACGGGCGTAGAGCAACAATGACTTTTCAATGATGACTCAACACTGGTTCGAAATGACATTCATCATTTGACGCGCTCGTGATTAAAAGTGACGCTTCCCGCACGTTTTCTTCATTATCATCAATGGTAGTCGAAGGGCGCCGAGTTTGGATGGACATGCAGACTGACTGACATTCTTCCAAGCCTCAAACTAACAAAAGATGTGACACCATACACCACGACGAACCCCTTCTCAATTCCGCGTGCTTTGAGGTGGTCTTTCAATTACTATTTTTGACTTTTTAACCTCCGCCCACAATTTAGCGGAAGAATTAGATATAAGTCCCCACGCTCACGTAATATCACCGCGATCATCAATGATCAAAACGGCCACCTTTTCCCAAAAAGGGAAGAAAGCGAGGAGGGAGGAAGGGAAGTGGAGACGAAAGCGTTCCTCAACAAGAATATTTTACACATCGGCTGAACAAGTTTAGACTGTAAAATTATTGGCAACTTCTTTTCATTTTTCTGGTATTGCTACACACACAGTGAAATGAATAATGGAAAGTTTCACTTAATGAAACTTTTTCATACTCTTGAATAATTCTAAAATCGATATTTTCTGTGTTTTTTAAAGATCGAGCATGATTCATATTTGTTGTTCACAAAAACAGCTGACACGATTCAGTAATAAAACTTGGGTAATTTTCCCCACCAAGCCCCCAGTCAGTAAGGGAACGGCCAAAAGGATAATTAAACGACAGTCCCTCCATGTTTCTCCTCTTTCCTCTCCGCCTTCAGCATCCAGCCCAATGTCATCCATCCATCCAGAATCCATGTCTCCTTCCTCCTACGGAATTCTCCCAGCAATTCTCTCTCCTCCCCTTCCCATACTCACTGGACTGTTTTCCTTTCTGTGTTCACTTCAACACCAAGGCTCTCCATCTACTTAGCCCTCTTGTTTATCATTTAGTAATTTATCCATCCTCTTGACTCGATGACTAACCTTACGTAATGAATAAAACTACGCTCCATTTAACCTTTCTTCACAAATCCCGCGTTATTAACTCCATTCTCTTTGTAAAACCTTCTTTGTCGAAAAGAGTCTTCTTTGATTGCCCGATCGTCATTTGTTCATATCCGTTCATATACTTCTCCTGCACAGATGAACTAATTTACCTCCTCAGTTCATGCCCTCCAACTTTAAGGTTCCACTCAGCCTCCCAATTTAGCGAGAACCTTGTTACCTTTGTATTATTTACATTAATTATCATCCCTTGCACAGCATATGTAATAGTGGACATTTCGGTCATGAGGGTCGACACTTGATGAAGTAGGTTTTCATATAGAATAGCTTCCGCAGCATTTTCAGTGCCTGGATTTTATTTTCTATTAAAATTCCTCAATTGATAATAGACATTCTATTGAATAGTGAAAGCTTGATCACATTATAAATCAAGCTGGAATGAAACACATTATCATAGTTGCCGTTCCGACAATGTGAATTCAGTGTAGAGGAAGTAGCATTGTAGAAAAAATAGCCCTCGGAATGATATGGTCAATGACTAAGATCCATTATACGAGGGACAGGGAAGAACCATAGGAGATTGAACATGGTATCTAGGCTCCCGGGAAGGTTATGCGCTTTCTTTCGTCCTTTCGAATTTTCCCAACATGGCCAACGCTAGGTCCACGGAAACCTTTTAATTGGAAATCATTAATCTCGATTCTCGCAGGCGCCCTCTGCGGCGGGCCTTCCGACACGTAGACCCTCCGCCGCGGTGCCCTAATGGGGGGCCCTAATTGGGGGGAGCCCCGGGAGAGTGGCAGGGAACGGCGTGGGCGTGTTGCCTCTTCATTTCGTCACCGTGACGCCCCAACCAGGGGGCAAGGAGCCAGTCCTGCTTCCGGCCCCCACGGGGCGTGACGCTGACCAGGGCAGTCGACAGGATGACTGGGGAGGAGGGTGTGTCGCAAAGGAGGGCGCGTCGGGCGGGGGAGATCCCTCGGGGGAGAGAGTTTTTAGGCGGGGGCGTAATTAAATAAGTGACAGCAACCTAAACCGTGGAAACGTAGAAGCAAAGACCTCCTGCCACACACCGCACCCTTCGACGAAACCCATCCGCCCCACGGCCTGGGATATACCACCCCTTCCCCACGGTGGGCCCACCGCAAAAAAGGCACACGGACATGGGCCGTGGTAATAATGCATGAGTGGCTTGGGTCCTTGCAGGCAGGGTGATCCGATTGGCACAAATGGAGACTTTTGAGATGTGACAGCAAAGAAGAACGGAAAGGAACGAAGTCCTGGGCATGGAAAAGGGGAAGGAAGAACAGAGGACACTGGCGTCACTTTGTGACAATGTTCCATTATGGTACATGGAAAATACGAAGAATTTCACACTTAGTATAACGATCAAAAGAGTGTCACTATTAAGGAAATCCGTTTATGGCATACGACTTAGTGATAAATGGTGTGGACCTTCGATTCATTTTATAACGAGTCGACCACTGCGGATTACGCCGAATGCTTACAGTTTCTCCTCTCACTGTCACTCGAAAATCGAAGCCTCAAGTACTTTCAGGGCCGCGTCTGTCAACCAAGCAGTGAGTAGTCAGTCGGCTATTTGTGTCTCTCCGGGGATTATTTCAGGGGCGGCAGACCGTCGTGGCCTCCGTTCCATTAGCCCTTTTTAGGCCAAAATAATGGACATTTCCCCCGTCCCTAGTGCTCACACTTTGATGGTATCTGATCCGAAGGGGATGATAAAATAGTCAATAGGAAATGTGCAGTACATCTGATGGTACAATGATGTCCGCCGCCAATTCCAAAGAATTTTAATTAAAATGTTACATGTAAGTGGGAGAGAAGTATTGCGGCAGCGCAACGCTCCATACTAAGTACACAATTTTTTTTCTAAGCGTAATGACTGTGAGAAGGTTAATAGGCAAAACAAGAAAGCGGTCGTGTGTGGAGGAGATAAGTAGTGAGAGGAAGCGGGATGGTTGGAAAGCTGTGACAGAACGAGAATATGGGGAATGCGGGTAAGAGCAAGGAAGAGAGATGGAAAGGAGAGGCAGATATGACGAACCTAACGAGGCGAAAATGCAGGTAACGCAAGAGGAAGTGGCGAGGAATAGAAAATAGGTCACGATTGAGGTTGCACCTCCCATGGACTGAGCCTTGACGTGGCGGAAGGGCTTGTGCTTTTCGATGACCTCTAAAGCTGTGCTGGCGGGAGTAATGACAATTGCTCCTGGTAGGGCCATCCATAGGTCGAAGGTTAGAAACCAGACAAAAAGTAGTCCACGCAGCGTCTGTTCCTCAGTGAAGCGGTTGCAAAGGTGACTGACCCCATTTAGGCGGCCATTGAGTGATGGTGTCACGTTAAAAACACTAGGAAGGCAACGGGAAACAACCTCAATTATCATTCATAAGATTGCTATGATGGAAAGTATAGAGAAATTTAGTCCTGGCAAATGCGGGACTTATTGACGTAGGCAATAGGAATTAAAGTCAATTATTTATCCCAAGAAATTATGAAGGAACATCATACGAAAACGTGTCCTGGCAGCTACAGGTCATGGACGACAAAACAGTCTGTCATGCCTGGCAAGATCGCTCTCCTTGAACAGTTGAGAAGAAGTCAGCAGAAGCCACGGTAAAGGACCGAAAAAGTTTCTGTAGGATCTTGGAATGTTAGGACCGAGTTGGGGACAGGGAAATTAGAAAATATAAAATGAAAGATAGAGAGGGCAAATGTAGGTGTTTCAGGGCTGTACGAGGCGAGTTGGTAGGATAGTGGGGATCATTAGAGCGATAGTAAATGGAGTAATATACAGCGGAGAGGAAGACGGACAGCGAGGGGTGGGAGCAGTGTTGAAAAATTGATATGGAGAGGCACAGTAAACAGAGAACGTGGGTGATCGATTATTATTCGTAGAGGAAAAATATAGAATACAATCAGGACGTATTTGATCCTTAGGCTTCCGGCGCGTCTATCTGATGAAGGATCCAAGCTGCTTCCGGGAATTACCGTCGCTTAGGTTGGCTTGTTGGACAACTCACCCACGCCAGGACAATGCCCGGAACCAGCTTGGATCCTTCATCGGGGCGTGTTTCCTTGTTTCGTAGATTTCGAAGAGGCGTTTGAAGGAGTGAATTGGGAAAAATTAATGCATGTATTACAGAAAATAGGAATGGATTGGAGGGACAGGAGACTGATCCGCAACCTGTACATGTCTCAGACTGCTCAGGTGCGAGCGGGGAACGGAGAGTCCGGATGGGCAGTGTTAGGAAGAGGTGTAAGGCAGGGTTACCCATTGTCACCGGTGCTGTTCAACGTATATGTGGAGGAAATGATTAAAGAGGAATGGGAAGAACTGGAGGGGAATGAAAGTCGGAGGGGAATTCGTAAAATCGGTTAGGTTTGCTGATGACCAAGCATTAGTTGCTCAGTCAGCCAAGGGATTGCAAGCATTGCTGAGTAAATTAACAATTCAGTGTGATAGATATGGGATGAGAATCAATGTTAATAAAACAAAGGTTATGCGATTTTCCAGAATGGAAAAAGCTAAGCTAAACATTAAAATAAGAGGGGAAAAAACAGAGCAGGTAGAACAGTTTACGTATCTCGAAAGTGTTATGGACGAACACTGTCAAAGTAGTAGGGACTAAGGAGAAGAATTGCGCTAGGGAAAGAGGTTTTCTCAAGGAGGGAGTTGATGACGGGGACGTTGAGTAAGGGGGTTGAGAAAAGACTCGTAAAAACTTTTATATAGAGCGTAATTATGTACAGCGCGGAAACGTGGTCACTGAAGCAGGATGATAAAAGTAGATTGGAGGATTTTGAAATGTGGGCGTGGAGAAGAATGGAGAAGGTGAAATGGACCGAAAGGAAAATAAATGAGGAAGTACTTGAGATGGTGGGCGAGGAGAGGGGTTTGTTGGGAGAAATCATATGGAGGCAGGAAAAATGGATGAAAGGCGCATTGAGCGGCAATGGGATTTTGAAGACGGTAATAGTGGGGAGAATGTTAGGCAAACGAGGAAAGGGCAAGAACAGGATAGGGATGTTGGACGGGATGAAGGGAGGAAAGAAGTACACAGAGATGAAGAGGGACCTGATGTAGAGTAGGTTGCTGGATTGGGTTTTGTTAGGAATAACAAAATCTTGATTTGGTACTCGTTACATCCAAATCCTACCTTAACTGGTAGATTTTTTGATAAAAGAAGAAAAAACTGATCCAATGCACCTAGTCATTATTCAGATCTACTTCCCATCAAATTAAAAAGGGAGAATGAAAAAAAACATTGTACTCAACCTGACATGCACGAGGGAGGAACTTGACCAGAAGTCTTTGTCAAATAAGTTTCAGTTCCCATTCCAAAAAGGGAAACGCACCTACTATAGAGGCACGACTAAAGACTATAGACATGATTTCTCACGCAGTTAATGTGGCACTTAGGATCATCAATGATAAGAGGGCACTGATTCATAAGGACAAGATTCAAAGGCAAGAAAAAGGAAATGAAAAGGTCAGTTTGGGGCCAGGAAGGGGAGGGGTACGCAGGATACCAGACCAGCAATCGAGCCACTAATATAAAATCATTCCTTGGCACATTAGAGAATCAGTGCAATAGGTACAGGATGAGAATCGATGCACACGAACTAGGTTATGAAATTTTCGAGAAAGAGAGAGGCAGGAAAGATTGATGCTTTGATTAGCGATGCGATGTTTATGACTGATAGCGGGGAGACCATTGAGCAAGCGAAATTGGTGGAGGAAAAGGATAGAAATATGACTCCCCATTCCCAAATGCTCTCCATTGGGGGCAGCGGGCGGGAGGCCTCCAATTCCCACGCCCCCAATTAATAATTCTCGGCCGCCGTGCATATCACACCTTGCGCTCAACGCCGATGGCAACGGGGCAAAGACAAGAGGGCGGGAGATGCCGACTCTATCTCGCCTGCTTTGGAGGGGGGGGGGTGGGCAAGTAGGAGTCCAAGCGCCCCCCTTCGGCCATTTCCGGAGTGACGGGATGCCGATGGAGAGCGGTTGCCTTTCAAAACAAAAAAAAAACAGCTCCATTGCCCCTCGATTCATTCCCTGTGAGTCACTACTCCTGTCGCCCGCGGTGACAGGCCCGGGTTCGATGCCCCACCTTTCGCATTCCCTCCCTCTCCCCGTCCACGCTCTCCTGAAGACAGCCCTCCGCTTTTGCCAGTCTCACCACCTATCGACAAAACGAACTAACGCATGCCACGGGGTCGGACACAACAGCAGCAAGCCTCGCAAAATCCCTTCGGTTGAATAGATTTGAGGCCCGGTTTCAACATTGTCTGATTGAGTCGAAGGACTTAAAAGCACAACCATGTCCGGGACAGCAAGAGTGCCCCTTTCCACTTACCTCTCTGCTTGAATCCGAAGATGAGGTCAATCCAGTGGTTCAGCTGCGAAGACACGAACTCTGACTCGAGGGCCTGAAAGAGGAGAAATGAGGGACGACTTTGAGAACCCACACAAGCACATCATTCTCTACCAGCATACGTACATAATTTACTCTTATTTGAGCGCCGGTGGCAGGCCTCGCCCACCGGAACGGGCTCTTTCGGAGCAACAATGACTGAATACTACATCTACACAAATATCCCAAAATCAACCAAAGGTGTGCGGCAGGGGGCGCAAGCACAAGGTGGAAAGGGTAAAGGATAAGGGAGGAAGATGGACCGGCGGAAGGAAACATCCACTTACAATCCATGAAAAGACGCTCTTGGTGCTGCACACATATAACAATGTTGGCGGATATATTAGTTTCAAAAAGGGTTGATTTTATTCACTATGGACATTTTCAGGTACATTAAATATGAGAGAATAAATCGAACCGCATTCGTTCATACGAGAGACCGCCACCAGACTAAGGCAGGTCACTCAGAACTAGAAAGAGAAAAATGTTATTAACCCGCGGCAATGCAACCGCCACCCCTGATACCGCAATACCGTGGGAAATGTGGCGCCTCGCTGTTTGGCTGTGGACCACGCGGGGCATCGACACCACGGAGTGGAACAAAGCGTGGACTGGGAGAGTTGGAAAGTACAATAAAAGATGATGCGAGAATGTTTCAAGATGCACTCCGCCATTTGCCGAGTCCTACTCGGTCGTGAGGGAAGGGATTTGTCAACAAGTCATACGAGATCCGTTGAAAATACATGCATATAAGCAACAAAAATAATTATTCCTTAGACTTTGTGGGTAGAAAGTAGTATTCTTATGGACCCTAGCCCTACGATCTGCTGGTTCTGGCGTTTATTTCTCGAATTTTATATTCAAGATCCACACGGCCAATGAATGTTGGATTGGGAATAATTGACGAGAACCAGGAGCCGAAACAAGCTCATCTAAATTTCTTTAATAAGTTCAACCTAGCATTAAATCGCCTTTGTTCCAACCCAACTGTAGACGCATTTCCGGGACGCTTTTTGCTTTATCATAACAGTTTTTAACAAATCGGGCTGCCCTGCCTTGAACCTTCTCAATCTACCCCATGAGACCTTTTTCCACTGGATCCCATATTGGATCCATTGGATTCATAATCTAAATGGGGTCTCACGAGAGCAAGCCTTGACCCCTGCCAGCATTTCCGCGGTGGGATTCCTGGGGCAGACAGACAGGCCCTCTGCCCTCATTCCCATGGTTACATACAACACACTCGCCATGATGCGCCCACTTTATGATATCCACTCCGAAGTCAATCTGCCGATACCATACCATACAAGTCCATGCCGATTCAAAGGTAATTTGAAAACTTCAATTTCTCCCGGCGGATGATGATGGCAGTGAATTCTTCTCGGGATTTCATCCGGGTAATCTCCTCCATCTCCATCGCTGCCTAGCTAGGCAGCGATGGAGATGGAGGAGATTACCCGGGAAGATAAATCCCGAGAAGAATTCACTGCAATTTGAAAAGTTCTCGGAATGAAATAGAAATAAACGATTGGCCTAAGTGAAACTTCTTTTATCTTTCAATATGGTTTCCCTGTACACCCACAAATGCACTTGGCCCAACGATATTCGAATGTGTTGATCCCATCTCGAAAATTAAAGTCTTTAAGACCTGAAAAATACCAGTCCACTTCGGCTGTTAGTTCTTTGTTTGGAGAGAATCTCCATCCACCACGGAAAATATATAGCTAGTGGAAGAGATGATATTCTGATGGAGATATCAGGGAATAAGGGAGTTGTAGCAACAATTCGTATCTTAGTTCATGTTTTTTTCCATGGCAACGACACTTGCGTGTGGGCGTGCATCGACTTGATGAAAGATGACTTTCTTCCTTACCAAACCCTGCCTTCTTTCGTGTATCTTTTGCTATAGTTTGTCCAGAAGGTTAGCGTAGTGTTGCCCAGTAATTGTTTGACCAGTGGGGAGATAATCTGTCGACAGAATCCCTTTTGCATCCCAGAAAAACTGAAGCGATCGCCATTCCGACCAACCGTATTGCCTTTGCTTTATTTGGTGGTGGTGGTGAATCAATATGCTTCCACTACTTTGAGTGCTGCTTTGTCCCTGGGGTATAGCAGTGGATTCTAGTTTCATCTGTGGTCACAAACCGGCACAGAAAAAATCTTTGTTGGTTGCTCTTAATACGGATCAAGCACTGTCCAGAAATGTCCATTCTGGTGCGTTTATGATCCTGCATCAAGATTCGCGGTGCCTATCTGAAATATAATTTTCCCGTATCAAATTCTACTGATAAAATGCGATATCCCATTCAGATGACAACCCGAAAACTTCAGCGATTTCTCGCACTTTTAGTCGGCCACTCTCCATCATCATTTTATGCACTTGTACAATGATTTCTGGGGTAGTTGTCCCAATTTGGCCGACCACTACGCGGATCATCATCTAAGCTGTCCCGACGAAACTCGTTTGTCCACTTGGCAACAGTTGAATATGAAGGAGCAGAGTCCCCAGTCAGAGTGTTCTGAAAGTCAGCATGAACTTCCTTTGCTTTGGTACCTTTCATTACGAAGTATTTAATCACTGTTCAAACCTCAATTTTTTTCGTCTTTACATATCACTATACAGGAACAACAACAGAGTGGATTACGCACCATAAATCACTCAGAGCACTACGCTTACGTGTTTACTCATTAAGGATTACCTATTAATACGCGGGGAACTCGTTACGCTGTCGCTGACATCTGGTGGTGATTCCGCGAATCTTTCACACTGACCTAATGCTTATGAGGAATACTGATGCCGACGTTGTAAAAGCTTAAAAATGTCCTACCAATTGTCGGAGGAATTTGCGTGACTGGCTTTTTTTTAACGATTTTTATCTTTTTTTTAGGAAAACTCCAAATCCCCCGAGATTGGGAAACACAAATATATCACAAGAGGCGCAGCATCCGCAACGACTACGTGTCTAAACCCTGGACTATAATTTGTCACAGATGACCACAATAATCACAGTTGATTTTACCTGGGCATACTACGTCTGTGAATAGTAACCCTGTCCCGAAGTGGGAAGTTACTCCACGACACATCGACACATGCTAACATCATCTGACACTTTTCTCAACGATGATATCAATTTCGAGTTGACATCAACGTTTCTGACATTTACCGCAACGACAAGACCAAAGTCATCCTCAACAGCGACATCATAGTCGTATTTGCGGCAGAGAAAATTCGATGCCCGGCGACGCGGAGGACCAACCTCCATTCCAGTGTCCGACGGGGCTTCTTTCCTAGGGGAAGATCATTCCCACAGCCCTTTTCCCCGAGTGACCCCAACTCCGAGCAGCACATAAACGGCACAGTGCCCATCACATCGACCAATGCGTTGCAGTGGAGCGCTTAATGTCTGCAGCACTCACAAAATGACGAAAGTTGCATTCCACCCTATAAAGGCACTCGTTCGCGAATAATTCCGAGTAGGAGGTGTAAAAGCAAAGGCCCCACATTTCTACATTCAGGCTCCATTGCATCTTTTACTATAAAACCAGCAGAGCTGTTTCAAATGCCGAGGGCAAATGCCAGCGATCTAGAAGACTTCCCAGTTGCAGTTCGAGTAAAAATTATCGAAGCAGATATCCTATACCAACTGACTGCAAACAACTGCGAGTGGTTAGTGTTAATCTTAGCAGCTCCGCGTGTGATCCTCAGCATAGCTGCTTCAATATTTTGGATACGCAACTAGTTTATCATAACTACGTTTTACAAACCTAGCTCCTCTACGCTGCACGCGATCCAATTCGGCAATCAACCCAACTTCATTAGAATCCCATTATACACTATCAGCATATTCTAAATGAGGCCTAACCTGCGAAAGTTAACATTTCTCTTTCACGTTTTCATCACATGTGCCCACTGCTCTTAAAATAAATCCTATTTTTTCGCTATCTTGTCCACATGTTCCCCGCATGTTTCACCCAGAAGAGATCGTGAGTGAGGGTAACGCCCAAGTATTTAATCGAGTCTACACATTCCATTTCGATGTTCCCGATGAAGTAGCCGTTTTGGAGGGAATAGCTTTCTCCAAAAACTCATCACCACGCAATTGTTTAAAGTTTAATTCTAATTTGCTACGTGTGGCATTAGCGTTGTGCTGATTTAAAGTCATCTGATAAAGCTAGGGATTATGGATATCAGGGTAAACCACTGAATCGTTGGCAAATAAACGTATCTTATTTTCCCACAAATTTATCACTAGGCACATTTTTAACTTTAATTCTGATTGCGAAGTGTCGAACCAGCGTTGCATAGAATTAAGGTCTTCTTACAAAGCTGCTGTTGCTAAATCGTCTTCCAGACTCTCTCGGCCATCTTTGAAAAGCTCGTGCCACTTAAAAACTGCAATTTGTTCATGTTTTCATCCTTGAACACTTGGCGAATCATGCCCAACGCCTTCATATCCAATTTCTCCAGTCCAAAACAACCAGCGTCTAACCGCTGTTCAATCGTTCGCTCCATTTTGCGCTAGCACCAAGTACCCGTCAGGGGTCCAATAAATACACGATCCAGCCCAAACAAACACTCGCAGGCGATTGGCGCTTGGTGCGCTTGGAAGATCAGACCCCCCACCACCGAGCTCGCGCGCTGCAACGTACAGTCACATCAGGAAGACATTGTTTCAGATACTTTTTATAGAAACCATGTAGTGTGTTCCGGTGAGCTTACTACCCTGAAATCATTACGTTAGGTTCAACATTCAACCCTTATGGTTGAGGCAAAAGATCAATGAGGCGCCTCATTGAGGTGCCTCGTGGCTTTTCAAATGGAGTCAATGATTCCAGTGAATTTGTTCCCCACTGGGAAACACCGGAACCGAGACCGAAACCCTCGCTCTTATTTCTTTCTCGCTCGTCTTTCGTTCTTATTCCAAAGTTGAACGAAGGTCTTCACCTTTCCCTTCATTATTTTCTTTTAAAATGTGCGCACACTTCTCCTTTTCCAAATGCATTAAGAATAATTCCCAATACGCTCTCGAACAAGCCTTATGTTCTAACAGTGTCTCCAATAGGTACTGTGGGTTGTTGCCGCACGACGTGCCCTCCAATTGCGCGTGTGTGCGTGTGTATACGTCAAAAATGATATATTATATATTTAAATGATAAATTATCTCAATATGTAAGCATCTTTGGGTGAAAAACTTCTGAGGCCGTAAACAATTGTGAATTGTGTGCAGCCTAAGAATTTTTTGCATAAAATTCACATCTTCGATGCCGCTTCCTCCAGGTCGCTGTGTCACGCACCGCCTTCCTCCGTGTGGCGTCGCACTGTGCGACGGAGCTCCCCTGCCACTCACCATCCGGTTGATGCGGATGAACTCCTCGGGCGAGGACGCCCAAGGCGGCAGCTCCACGTCGTCCACGACGCCGCCGCCGTCCTCCAAGCTGCCTAGGCGGTAGCCGTTCGCGTTGACGAGCATCTCTGGCAGGAAGAAGAACTCGGGGATGAGCTCCTAAAAAAAGAAACGGCGAGAGTGTTTTTGAGCGGAGCGGCGGTGGAGGAGGATGTGGAGGGGGGAGGGAGGGAGGGGGGGCGAGCGTGCGTCCCTTTTAACGAGGCAATAATTCCCGAGAACGAATCCCCGCGGAATATGCCCCCCACCCCACCCCCGCGCTCTTTTCACCGACCGTAATAATTTAAGTACCGCGGAGCCACCTTCGTTATGCCTTAATCAGCGTCATAACCGGAATTTACGACGGCCGCGCCTGCCTTAAAGCGTGTTCGTGGCACGAGGTTCTCCCAAAATTAACACGGCTTTTTTACGACTCTCTCGGGTAAGGGGCCGTATTCTGTTTTTGTATTAAAGTGGCGCCTAATGTTGTGAGATTTACACTCGAAATGAATCTGACATTCAAAGTGATAATTTGGGCCTTCGTTGAGGGGGAGGACTGGGGCGGGTGTTTCGAGTAGAGGGAGGTGGGACTTGATCTGAATCGAGACGAAGTGTGAATCGACATCGGAGGATACTGCGATAATCGTTAGGGACGACGTCTCGGACTCAGGGAAGTAAACTGCCTACATTTGGCCAGATGACTGTTATGCATTTTGAATTGATTCAATTCATAAGCTAAAACTCCAATTAAAACTATTTTAAGTTAAGTTAAAACAAAATTAACTTTTCAGTAAATATTGAAGTTAATTTAACAAAAAAATGTCGTTATTTCCACGAAAACTCACAAATATGTATGTTTATTTCTCGATAAAAAATGAACAATTAAAGAAGCTGACGAACAGTCCCATTTGTAAGATTAAGTAGAAATGGTTCTCATTTAGTCTGAAGTCCCATCGTTCCCTCTTTCCTTCTTTTAGTTTCTTATCGGCACCGAATGATACGAGGATTCTCATAAGTCCCCTTCGTCAGGCAAATTAACTTTCAGCGTGTCAAGATATGTGTTTACCCCCGGGCGGCAACTCTCCTCGGAGAGTTGCCGCCCGAAGGAAGGGCGCGGAAGGGGTCCGCACAGACGGTATTTGGTCCGCGGCGTCAAATGCCGACTGACTCACCTTCACGTCGGACGTGTCCCTCTGGCAGTTCTTCCACGAGTTGGAGATGGACGAGAAGAGCCGGTTGGGGTGGTCGAACTTCCCGCCCTGCAGCGCCAGGAACATGGTTGTCAGCGGCTCCTGCGTGGGAAGGAGGCACCAGGGAGGTTAATCACCAACTGACTACTAGCGCACCTACAGGCTAACGGGGTGCGCCCCATGTTACGCGAAAGTTTTCACAAATGTTCATTAATGTTTGCATTCATGCGTTTCTCTGAATTCTTATTTCTCCCAATTATTTCCTTGGCTT
This sequence comes from Hetaerina titia, assembly GCA_037158775.1. NCBI lineage: Eukaryota > Metazoa > Arthropoda > Insecta > Odonata > Calopterygidae > Hetaerina > Hetaerina titia. Next base: position 5,180,490 of record CM073775.1, on the reverse strand, counting down.
GTGAGTGGAATGTATGGTTGTTTGTAATCAATTATGAGTCGTAATGCATCTTCGGGGATACATACGATACTCGGGTAGTTGTAGAAGTAGTTGTTATTGGGGAGGCGACTGAGAGATAACATGATATTTGCGCCATTCGGGATGGAGAGGAAAGGCGGTGAGAAACCCGGCGTCGGCATTAGCCTACTCTTAACGAAAGGCACCGAGGCGTTCGCGGCTTAGCGTCCCATCTAACGGACGGCGCATTCACTCAAAGTGCTCTCCTCAAAGCACCTCAAGTAGGGATCAAGATACCACTGAAAAATATATTCCTCTCCAGGAGTAGAACCCGGGGCCTCTGGGTGGGAAGCCAATACGCTAGCCACCGCACCATGCCGATCCCCGCAATACTCGAGACATCCTTATGGATTTACGGTCTAGTTAACAATTTATGGCGAGAAACGCAAACCATAATTAACATTAAATGACCTGCAATGGACGCAAATGTAAGGCCCCCAATCGAAGCCTCGGATATGGAAATCATAGATGCTTATGGAAAGGGTGAATCACAGAAATGAAAGCAGCTCTCCCGGGTGAGTTCCCCTTGAACCAAAGAGTGAGCCTTGACTTGAGCCTGTGGCTTGAGTAACCATTCTGGACATTGCAATGTCATTCCTTGGGTCGACTCGAACATCTCATATCCAAAGGCAGCACTGCCGGATTGTTCAGTCCGGAGCCCTCAGGAGTCCTCGGATTCCCAGTCGCATCTGCGCAAACTTACCACTCGCACCAGCCAGTTGAGCACGAAGGCGGCCGTGGAGTAGTGAGTCCCGCAGTGGAAGGGTGGGATGCTTTCGTGGTCCCACTGGTTGTAGCGCTCCTCGAAGTAGGCCCGCCGGCTCGGATTCAGCGCGCCGATGGGCTGCAACGAAGCGCGCGATTAGTGGTGGTATACGTCACAGCAGCACAGAAGACAAAGAAGAGTATTGAGCCAGTTGGAATAGGGACGTGGAATGTTAGGATGACGCCGAGAACAAGGAAATTTGAAAACATAAAGCAAGAGAGACAAAATTTTAGGGCTATGCGAAGTGAGATGGAAGTATAGCGGGGATTACTATAGCGAGAGTAATATACAGCGGAGGGGACGAGAATCAGCGAGGGGTCGCCATAACATTAAATAAGAAAGTAGGAAAAGGTGTAGTCAACATAGAGCAATAAACGGATAGAAAATTACTAGTAGAGGTAAAAGCAGAACCAACCAACTTGGTCATTGTGCACGTATACGTACGTGCCACCAAGCAATCATAAGGAGGGAGAATTCGATTGGGTATACGATCAGTTAGAGGATTTAACAGGGTGTGTTCCTCAAGGAAACGTTTGTTGGTGATGGGGGAATGCGACGGTAGACGAAGGAAGAGATGGCGATGAGGTGGGAGTTTATGCTATGGTTAGGAAAAGATTTATTTATTTATTTATTTATTATCGACTTAATTGGGCGAGGTTGAGACTAAATAGTCCCTTCTTCCACCTAACCCTTAAATTTAGGAACAGCGTAATCAATTCGCACAGCTTCCCGGGAGCGGATGCGGATTATGATCACAATTTAGTCGTTATGAAGTTCAGCGCCTGATTAAAAAAGATAAGGCAGTGACCGCAAGTTAGGAAATGGAAGGTACGAGGAATGACCGCGGGTAGAAAGCAATTGAACTCTGCAGGAGACAGGGATTAACATCATAGGATTCATTAGGAATCATTAGGAAGTAGATACACCACATTAACGTACATTTACATGAAAATTTTCCGAGAATTCAGTGAGATATCGGTCAGGGTATATTATGGCTAAGAGAAGATTTAGAAGCAGCATTTTTGTAAAACAGTTCCCAGAAGAGAATGTGCATTCAGATCTTAATTTAGTAATAATGAAAAGAGACGTTGGATTAAAAAAGATAAAAGAGGGTGAGGCGGTTTAGGATACGGAAGCATCAACCGGAAAGATAAGTAAGGAATATCATAAGTGTGTAGAGAAAATTATGAAAGGGGAAAGTGAAAGGCTGGTGCAACAGAAAAAATTGGGAACATCGCAATATAGATATCGAAAGCCGAAAACGAAACTAGGAACTATTAATGGGGGAAAGGCCAAGTAAACCATGGATCACAGACGAGATGATTTTGATAATAGATGGGAAAAGGAGTTTAAACGCAGAATTACAGCGTGCGTTCCAAAAGTAAAGCAATTATTTTTTTATAAGTAATTTATTGAAAAGACTTGCACAAGCACTTAACATTCTTCAAATTACTGTCCTTGTCAAATTCTGCCTCTACGCATTTTTTCCAGCGACTCTGTCATGAGCGCTCGCCATTTTATCCCATAGGAACTACGAATGACGTGATAAGAGTCAATGGGTTCCTCTCCGCTGCCATTGGAAATGGAAAGGATTGTCACTTACCAAAGTGAGGTCGCGGTAGTTTCTGGCCTGGCCGAGATCAAGTTCCTTGTCTTCGTAGTTGGTGAGCACCCACGGGAACACGGGGTACTGATTGAGATCATTGTACGTCCGACCTGAGGAGAAGGGACAAAGTGCTTTTACACATGAACTTACCGTATTAAAATTAATATTCAAAGTCTAAAGTTTAGGTTGCTACAATTGGCTCTCATTATACCTCAATGACGCCTTATAAAACGTTAAATTGACTCTAGCAACATTTACAATTACACTACAGTAAACAATGATAAGTATTACGCATTTCTGTCAATTATCAAATTTATCTAACGAAAAGCACACAACAATCATCAGTCGACAACATTGTTTCCAAAGAGCATTGAAATATTTTACTCGTACGCACTAAAACATATTGCTATTAGTAATTTAACCTACATTAAACATTTTTTTATACACAACATATTAATGATGAATGACACCGAGATTTAATTAGACATATATTTAGGTACCATGAAGACTTAAATGATTTAAATACACTTTTGCAATAGGTATCACGGAAAAATTATTTGGCACAAATCGGGTTTCAAATGAGTATGCATCGTCTAGGAGTGAAGTCAAAGAGAAGAACGACTTCCTTACGGTGTGCACATCTTAGTAAAGTGGAGGGGGGAAGAGAACAAGAGGAGGCGGGTCGAGTGAAGCAGGAAAGGACGAAGGTGGATGGAAGGAAAAAGCATCTACATCGTCACAATTGAAAGGATGGAGGCATTCGCAGGAAATAAAATACTAGTCGATAAGACTAACTTATGGACAACGGCTTCCTTTTTTTCGGAAAGAACGAGGTTGGCCTTTGTCGGGAAATTGGAGAGGATTTCATCGGCTCCGTTCTTTCGTCGTGACCACCTCAATCGTTCGGGAGATGCGAACGAGGCATTGGTGAAGGCAGCAGCTAGGATACGGGAACACACGACGAGTGCTTAGCGTAGCTGGTATTAGGTCAGAGTTCAGGTATGCGAAACGTTAAATAAAGGAATGCTATCTATTTAAAGGCGAGTCCCTATCCACTATTTGCCGAAAGAACTTCTAACGCTATTCATTTCTACGTGACTTCAGCCAGCCTTCGTGCCACCTAATAAGCCTGCTCTCATCCTTGTTCCACCCTGCGCTCACGCAACGTTCTCACTTCCATCACGGCCTTCCTTCCAACATACACCCCATTTCAATATTACTTCCTTCCACTTTCCCTGCCTTCTTCGGACACTCACCCCCCCCCCCAGGACCGCTCTTCTCTCAAACCCTTCTATGCATTATTCTCCTTCTCTGTCCAACTTATTTTCTCCTTTCTCCGCCACGACCACATTTTAACAGCCTTTAATCTACGCTTACGCTCTCAAAGCCTCACATCCGTGAAATACCATCATCCACACTTCAAGTTGCCTCCTCTTTTTTCACATCCTTACCCGGTGCTCCCGTCACCACAACTTCTTTCCTTGCAAGTTCCTCTTACCCTTATGAAATTATTTTCCTTCGGCGATATCAATACAAACGTCTCAAGGCCAATCAGATTAGGTTTCTGAGAGCATATAATAACAATGGCCGTAACACGAGGAATTCAATCCGTACTAACTACAAAGTTGAAGTGTTGGGAATTGCAATAAAAATTAATATATTATATTGCCAAAGCATAAAGAATATAAGACATTACATGGAACATCTTTATAAATACAAAAGCAGATGTGATGAGAACGGAAAGCTGGCTCGCGCAACATAGTGAGGCAGGGAGCGAGGTTTTTCAGAATGGTTTCATCGTCAACAGAAACGACAGATCTAATAGACTTGGTGGTGGAGGATTCAATGCAGTTAACTCACAACTATATAGCTTTAGTTAAAAATGTAACCACAATGATAGAGAATATGTTTGCTACAAACTCGAGGAATGTAATCACAATTGCCGGCCCCGGTGGCGGTGGGGTAACGTCCTCGTCTGCCAATTCAAGGGTCGCGGGTTCGACGCCTGGGTGGTAGGAAACCACCCACCCGGGTGGGTTTTCCTACCACCCAGGGTGGGTTTTCCTCTCCTAGGGCTTGGGTGTTTGTAATCGTCACCATTGTTTTCGGACTTTGGCTAAATAAATTAAATCTCAATAACACGTTCATTCCACAGACCACCAGACTCAAAACATGATGTTCTTTCCAAACCCAACGACCAAATATCTAAAATACCAAGCATAGCAACAGTATAATGCAATAAATGCAGTCTCCGGCGACTTTAACCTGCCTACAACTCATGGGGACAATTATTTCGCACGAAAAGAGGAAGCAATTAATACCCTAAGACTTCTTAATATATTCGCCAAATTCTCGCTAGAACTAGCAGTCAAATCGCCGCCAAGACAAGCCTTCGACACACTTCGACAAAACTGGGCGTATTAGCGACCACGAAGCTATATTGTGGTAGAAAGGAAAACTAAATTGGTGAAAGTAACTATAAAGAATCGTTAAGATTAATTATTGAATAAAGGGAAATTAAATGGGCTTCGGGACAAATTTAAACACGAACTACGACCATTAGGGTCATAAAAATTACCGCATTGGCAAAGAACACTCTTAAAAAATCCCATACATATATCCCATACAAATGCAAACAAGATAAACACAGTAATCAACCCGAAGGTCGGTTTAGTAGGTGATGGTAGAGCTCACCCGTGTACCAAGCCCCATACGGCGTGTAAATATTCACACATCAGGGTAGGGGGGCCGGTTCCTTTCCCTGTGCCGGTTATGATTTCCCAGGAAGATCTGGTACCCGATAAATCAACAAGCTTGGGTGGAGCTGTAGGTGCTCGAAGTGCCTTGCCCGGGAATCGAACCCGGGACCCTCCTGTCAGCAGTCCAACGCTCTACCCGCTAGACCACCGCGACCCGCGCAAACAATATAAGAACAAATTAAAAAAAGGTTCGGCAGTGCGTCCAGTTCCGTCCTGAGCGGTCCAAAACAGGCAAACGAAGACCATTCAAATTCGTAAAGCAGATAAAAGAGTAAACTTGAAATTCTAATGATGAATTCGTAAGAGGAAACTCGTAGAAAATCTAGAAAAAATGAAAAAATACGCTCTAACCTTAGAGTACATTTAAAAGCAAAACGTTATGCGAGCATTTCGATATTTCGAAATACATTTGTCGTCATCAGGGATTTAGGGCTGTGGCGACCACAGAGCTTGAAGATGCACGCACAAGGGAAACGTAAGAGTTACATTATTTGACGAAAAAAAAGTCCCAATAGTTTCAGTTAACGTAAAAAAAGGTCAACATCCTAAATGAGTCCTTTCATATCGTGTACAACGAACGTATTTGCACAGAGACGAAGTCCCGCAAACACGTGGACCACGTGATGTACCATGAATGACACATTATTTCCCAAGACGGAACACGGAAACATCTATAAAATATAAAAACAAAGAACCAGGTGCGGAAGAGCTCCCCAATAGAACGGATAAAGAAAATACTTAGTTCTTCCACACAAATTTGTGTGGAAGTGCTTTCTTTTTTCGTTATGAATCGCTTCCACAAAGTGACGCCTCAAACCATTATTTTTTCTCCAGTAGAATACTGAAGGAACTAGAAGGAAAAAAGCACCTTATTTAAAAACTGTTTTTTGTAAGTCGATCGAAGGAGATGTAGTACCTCGCGATCGGAAGCTGTCTCACACACATGTAGGTCCCTCCACAAAGGCGGTGACCGAAAGGACTCCATTGACCGCAGGCCGATTCCTTTTAATTAAATAGCCTGCATAATCTCGTGACGCATCACTGTTAGCACCAAAATGGCATTTCTCGACAGCAGGGACATACTCTGTCGCAACCAGCACGAGTTCAGCAAAAGCAGGTCAAGAGAAACATAATTGGTCTTTTTACAAATTTTGTTGCAAGGGAATGCAGAAGTGGATGCGTAAGTTTTACACCTTTAACAAGGTCCTTCACGAGAAGCTTATGCACAACATATCATATTAAAACAAATATTAATGAGGAGTTCAAAGAAACTGCGGCGGATGCTGCGACAATGACTTTCATCGGAGTCATCCACTAAATGTGCATTACAATGCAACGATTCAAAGTGCAAAAATCATTCGCCTTTGAATCATCTCGATATTTGTCAAAGGTAACTGGTGCCAACTTACAACGAACGTACGAACGGTCGTGAAACAACGGAAAACGAAAATTCCGAGACCGTAGACTAGAATGGCACTGGTTTAAGGGGATTTGTAAACACTTGGTGAGGCACACGAGGATCACTGTTTCCCAAGCACAACCGAGTGACCGAGTTTTTTTTAGTTATTGGTTGTTTCCACAATTTGAAGGTACAGAAGATAGTGAAAAGGGCAAGGGATGTGCTTGGGAGGAGTCCGGAAGGGTCAACGGATTAGATGGAGTTAGGTGGAGTAAGATGTGGGAGTTGGGGTGAACCAGGACCAGTTTGCTTATTTTTTATGGAGGTTCTTTTCGTTTGCGGTTTGGGTTTTTGTGGGAAGGGGATATGAGGTTCGTTAAGTTTTGGGTGAAAGGTGGTGGATTGAGGAAATTTAGGAACTTTTGGTCTGGATGGCATAGAGGGAACTGATTTTGAGGATCTGCTGGGGATATTTAGCTTTTCCAATGGGAAGGGAGGGTGATGATGATAGGAGGAAATTAGGGGAATTTTGGAAATGGGGAGTCATTTGCTATAACTATGGAATGCTTTTAATAGTAGATTATTTACAGAATGGGCATGGAGTTCCTTTTGAATATTGCAGTTGGGGATAAACCAAGGGGCTCCTGGGATGAGTCGGGCCAGCTTGTTTAACCACATCTGGATTCTACTAATTGCGTGTTTCAGTGCATTGGCCCACATTGTGGACGGGTATAAAATTTGAGGGAGTAGTATGGACTGAGAGATGGTTAATTTGGAGTTTATAGAGGTTCTGGAGAGTAGGAGTTGGACAGCAAAAGTAGCGGATCGGAGTTTTGTCAATTTTGATGCAATGTGTGAGGGAAAGGTTAATTTTCCGTCAGGGGTGACACCGAGGATCTGTAGGTTTTTGGGGGATGAAAATGGGGGATGAGGTGACAATCAAGGGTAAGATATGTGTGGGTGGATTTTGAGGGTGTGCAGGAGAAGCAGATTTTAGTGCATTTTCAGGGTTAATAGTGAGTCTCCGCTCGCAAGCCAGTCACCGATCAGGAGGAGATGGGCCTGCAGAGCATCGTTTGTTTTCGATGGCCACCAACTTTGGGCGGTGATGATGGTGTCGTCAGCAAACAGGAAAAGGTGGGTAAGAGGGTGAGAAGGAAGGCCATCAATAAAAATGTTAACGAAAATATTTTTGGTGGCCAATTTAAGAAGTAATCCTTTCAATTAATTTAAAAAGTAATCCATCTTATCAAATGCCTGGCTGATGTCAAGGAATACGGCAGACGTTGCCATTTTGCTGTTGAAACCAGATGGAATAATTTCAGCGAGGTGATTTATTTGGCGGACCTTTGACGTGTTAGATGCGAATCCAAATTGTTCCAGCCTAAACAGAGGGAGAGGGAAGCGCTTTAGAATAACTTTTTCGAACAGTTTGCTGAGGGCACAGGGAAATGGGTCGGCAGCTGGAGACGTCAGAGAGAGGTTTGGGGCGCATTATGATATTGCTGCATTTCCAAGGTAGTGGGAAGTAGGAGGAGGCTAAACAAGCATCGAATATGTCTGTAAGAAATGAAACTAGGGGACGGGAGGTATTTAAGGGCCTCCGTAGGTATTTTTTCAGGATCTGAGGAACTTTTGTTGGGCAAAGCAGGGTTGAGGGATTTGATTTCTTTAACGGAGCACGTCAGCGGTTCAGGAGAAGGTAGATATTTGATAGCAGTAGCAAAGGTGTCCGCTTCAGTGTTTGAATGATGCGTGGAAGATTGCTTCGAAAATGTCACTATTTATACAAATCCGCGGCCGTGCCCGCGAGGTTATTGCTCTCTGATTGGCTGATATCTTTTCGTCAGGAACGTTAGTCAGCTCCATTTGCCGCGTTTTACGGAGCAATTTCCAATTCAGCCTGGCCTCATTACGCCTGCAGCAGAGAGCAGCTGAAACGTCGCCATAAACATAATTGTCACCTGGATTAAGGACTCCTCATCCCATCCACTTCACAAAAAAAGTTCAAATCCATCCACCGCGATCTTCCAGGTCCCTTGTTTGACCTTAGGCAGCAAACCATGGGAGAGGCCAATGTGATCGCGTGTAACACGACCAAACCTATCAAGTTCTTCCGGAGAAAGTCGTAGGAGCGAGCAACGAATGCTAAGGAATCCCTATATTATCATTTCCCGCGAGCCACAGCCATTTAAAATAACAAAATACAAATAAGTACCACTCCGAATTTCTCCCAGCAATCCCCTCTCCCCCCCTCGCCTAGCACTTCCTCGTTTGTTTTTCCTTCCGATCGACCAAGTTTTCGAGCCAAACAAAACTACACTTCATATCCATTGTTTCAAAAGCATTTTCTTAAGATCCAAAGCCAAGTTCCTCGCCATCAAATGTCTCCCCCTTATGGAAACTTCTTCAATGAACCCATTACTCTCACTCTAGTCTACGATGACCATTTCGTCCAAAAACACGCAGAAAAGAGGAGTGTTTTCGCTTAGCTTATGTCCCTATTTTTAATGAAATACTCGGCAAGAAATATAAAAATCCACTGGCAAATTAAATGATATTTTGGAAATAAGTTCTTTGCGAGTTGGCAGCCGAGGGTAGCATATGGTGCGGAGGGAATCAAGGCCAAAAGAGCCGTGCAGCATGCGGGCCGGAGTGATTGTCTGACGCCGAGTGAGACACATCATATCATTCGGTCGGGTTGGGGGGCGGCGGGTGTGGTGTGGGGTGCGGGGGGGTGAAGCGGGGGGTGTGGCGGTGAGGCACCGACCATCCATGCTCCGGAGAAGAGTTGCTTTTACGAAGTGAAAAATATGGCGCGCCTGCGGTGATTAACTTGAGGAGAAGATTCCCAGCCCACCGAGAAGAATCCCCGCACCGCGCCGTCACGTGGCTGAGAGATCTCTCGAGAGCAGCACCATTGCGACGAAATTATGTTGTCCCCGCGCGACAGAGAGATAGAGAGGGAGAGGATCAAAGAATCCCAAGGTGGTGGTATGTAATGTAATGCCCTTCCGCAATACTAAATCACGGAGGGCGAAAGGGGCGGGGGGGGCCGGAGGTTGAGAAGGGCGAGCGAGAGAAGGTGACGCGCTTCCGAGAGCCAATAGGAATCGGGGGTGCATGGAGGGGGTGGGGGTTGGTCTTCTAGTGATATGGGAAGGGGGGGTCGTGATTTACGCGCTTTCGAGGGCGATCAAAGGGAGCGGGAGAGACATCTGGCGGGGATAGACGACACAGGCCCCTGGGGGCGGACGACCCCCTTCTTCGACTCCCCTCTCCTTATTATTTACGCTCTCTCCCGGAGGCGGGCAGCCACCGCCTCTGCATCATGACCTTTGAGGCGGACGATCCATAAAAACAATGAGTTTACGAGAGGGCGCGTAGAAAGCCCGGCCACGCTTCGTTCCGCAAAAACAACAACAATAATGAGAGGGGGAAGGCGTGGAGTGGAAGGGTTTGGAACGGGCTCTCCGCTCAAAGCAAACGCTTGCCCCTCGAGGCGCTCGCGCCCCGGGCGGGAAATACGATGGCGAAGCGACGGCCAATCATTTTAGCGATTTCACCCACGTCTGTCTTGAACCTGAAGAGCAACACGAGGGTGTGTGGCAGGGGGTGTGAAACACATCCAAAATTATATGTAAAATTATTATTATTATGTGTTTCCACACACAAATTCGAGTGTGTGTGGAAACACATGGAAATCCAAAATTAAGCATTTCTTAATTTTTAGTCATAATACACACATTATGTGAAATATTCAAAATATGTCAATAAAGAAAATACAGGTACATTCAGTACGAAATCTAAGTGAGCTATACTTCTCAACGCATTAGAGACGAGCTGTTAGTAACGAGGAAACTGAACTAAGGTTACAACATACAACTACTAAGGAATGACAAAGAAATATCTATCTTTTACCCCATGGTCACTTAACGGTTATTCGTGTCTTGGCCAGTGACTTTCCCTATGGCGGTTATGGTTTCCCAGGAAGAGTAATTCTTGCTGTCCCATGGTCCTCCATTAAGACTGTCTTTTCCTTCAGGTTGCTTTCCCTTTTCTTTCCCCATGGTGTGGGAACACCAATGCAATGGATCTGAAAGAT
>CM073775.1:5118423-5169698 GCA_037158775.1 Hetaerina titia | reverse complement strand
CCAGAGGCACGAAAGCAACTCGGTCCGTCCGTCCCCCGGGGGTCGCCTCTTGACGAGGGGCACAAGTGCGGGGGGAGATGCTGTCTTTCGGGGGTCGGGCGGACCGTGGAGCGGCCCCCGCACATCCTTTCTCGGCGGCGCCAAGCTCGGGGATGCACCTCCCACCAACACTGCGCAAACCCTCCGTATTTCAGGGCATGCAACGACACCCTCCCACTCGTATTGCTCACTTGTCCACTGTAATTGACTGCTCTCACTTTAAATGTTTGAGGTAGTAGAATTACTACAGGATGGGATGCTGAGCCTGACAAATAGCTTCCCCGACTGTTTTTACAAATCTGCATAGGAACTAGTATTCAGAATCCTTTTTCCACCGAAATCGATACATGGCCTCCGCACCACTTTCAACTCACCCCCTCTTCCCAAAGGCCCTCCCGCTTTTCTCTGGCGCCACCGAAGCGTCCCGCCACCTCCCCTCCCCCCGGCAATTCTCATAGCACTGTAAATCTTTCCAACACCAGCCTCTCTGACGGTGAAATTTCCGTTCTTAGTAAAGGCCTATCCCTAGCCTATCCCTCTCCCCTATAACCCACATTATTACACTAACCGATGCCCTCAACTTCTGCCGAAACCTTCGATGGCCCCCATTCTGAAAATCCCAGAGTAACCCTTCCGGTCACATAAAGCTAACAAAACACTAGCGTTCATTTGAAGAGTTTTAGGTTCATGCGATGAAAAGGTCGAAAAGAAGTGTTAACCTGTCGTTGGTTAGGCCTCATTTAGAATATGCTGCAGGTATATGGGATCCTCACGGAGTTGGATCGATTGCCGAATTGGATCGCGTGCAGCGTAGAGGAGATAGATTTGTAAAACGTTGTTATGATAAACTTAGTAGCGTATCCTGCGGCTAGTACCTACGGCTGATACCCATAATCTTTGAAATCCTCAATTAAAATCCGACTCTACCAAGGTCAAGATCCGCTGCCCTTCAAATCCCTGCCTATCGAGAAACTAAATATCAATATTAATTCCCTAGTTCACCATGACCTTATCCCTCGTCTCCAAACACTTCTGCTCCCCTTCATTCTGTCTGACGTGCCTCATCGTTACCTCCGTCTATATCGCTCAACGCCGTACATACAATCTTCAGTGTTTCATCGACAATCAATACGCCCTGATTCAAGTTCTTCGGACTACTGCGAACGTATCCCAACAATTATCTCCCTCCGCGACACCCGCATATCTAAAGCCTCCAATTCTACGCTCATCCTATTAAGAAAAACAGAGGTATGGAAACGCTATGAATCCATGAAATACGCACGACAATGCATAAGGTGGATGTGTACCGAATAGGTAGACATTTGGCGCCAAAACATCGATTTAATGTGGCTGATACAAATTTCATATTAATACTTAAGGCATGCGAAATTACTTTAAAACCTTCTCTTTTTAACTGTCAATAGCTATTTGCATTTTTTTACAGTACAAGTAAGTACCGTGTAAGTATAGGGTGTTCTTATGTTAGTGCTCGTGTTCTCTTTCGCAGTAATCGTATGCACCCAGTAAGGCGAGCGATTGGAATGCGTGTTTGACCCGGAGTCAACTCGTATTCACACACCAACTGTACATGTGCCTTTTTGCCACGTGCGTTCATATTACATGGGTGCTCAAGACGCAATTGACGCACACGCATTAGACTCGAGGACCTTTGGATGCCCACTGGACCCACATTGCTTGAAATCGGGTCCAAATTAGTCTGGTGGGTATTCACCCCCTGCCACACACCCCAGCGGTGGCTTGCAGGGCACTAAAATAACTAAGTCGGTGCAGTGATCGAACATGCAGTGGTGTACGTGTGGGATGGTCGCCTGCATCCGGGCCCGGAGGACGCGGCCGCAAGCGATTTGGGGCAAATAGCGCCATGGATGGGGAGGGAGGCGTCCGGGAGAGTCGCGCTCATGAATTCGATCGAAGCGGGCGACCACCGGATGCCGAGGGGGAAGCAGCACTCGAGCCCCAAGGGGCCTCACCCCCAAAAAGGCAAAAGGGGGAGGGGCGGCCCTGCTCAACAGAAATACATGTTAGTGGAGGGGGCCGCCGAGGGTAAACGGGATGACAGGAAGTGTTGATGGAAACCAGATCCAGGGGCCATTTCCCCGTTCGCCATGGACCATTTACCCCCTCCACCCGCGCGCTCGGTGGAGAGAGTGGTGGCGGTGGGAATTAGTGGCGAAATTGAGCGCGGAGGAATAAATGAGGAAGATGGGACCCTCTCTCTCTCCCATCTCCCTGCCTCCTCCCGTTTTTCGTGCCCGCACGCCCCCTCGGCTCCCGGCCAACCGCCTCCGCCCGTCGGCTCCGCGAAGACCGCCACCAATGACTCCCGAGTGGCCGGTCATTCCGAAGGGATATTTATTTGACTCCTGGACCGCGGATGTTCGCGTGAAAACTTATTCCCTCGGAAAGAGACGGGATCGAAACCGTCGCGTCTAAACGCCAAAAAGATGAACACCCGAAAATTCCATTTTATACAACCTAAAAGGGCTCTTTTCTACCTTAATGCCTCTTGGTGGCTTTTTTGTGAACAAATTTTAAAGCTGCTAATTTTTGCGAAAAAATTGACAGAAACGGATATTGGGGCAGATCAACCTTTGATGCAGCGCGGCGTTTACTCGCCAAGTGCGGTATACTGTCGCGATTGATCACCATTCTGCTGGGGTACTCAATATACGTCTGTTTGGATATCCTTTTCATTAATTATTACTATTTTATGTGCAAAACATTGAAGCATATGTACAACCATAAAGAATAATTTGTAGTGCATGACGTGGGCTGCTCAATAACTCCTTAGAAAATCCAAGAAATGGCACACGTAGTTTCAGAAAACGATTGGTTTTACTAAGTCTCTTCTCACACTAGATTGCTGTCAAAGTTTCAGCTGTGTCCATAACGTGGTTTCATTTACGTAGTCGATTGCAGCAGCAAACTTGTTTATTGAGAAAATTGGATAAAAATGACTTTCGTGCAATGATTACACACTTCTATTTAAAAGGCTTAACGCCGATAGAAATCGAAGGCAAGCTGAATAAAATTCATGGCACATCTGCTCCTGTGTTTGCGACTGTTTTTGTAATTGGATTAATGAGTTTAAACGTGGCTACACATCCACAAATTATGAATATCGTTCGGGACGTCCAGCGGAAGTGACATCTTCCAAAATGATTGACAACATCCACAATATGTTCTTGATTGATCGACCAATCACTTTGAGGTCACGGGTATATCACAAGATAATGCAGTGTTTCCAGTTTTGCACGAAAAATTGGGCGTGAAAAAAATCTCGTCCAGATGGGTGCGCTCCCATTGGAGAACAAATGCCATGTCGTGGTCGATTCGGAGGCGGCTGTTCTGGCTCGTTTCCGTCGCATTTCCGATGTGTTTCTGTCTCAATACGTAACTGTGAATGAAACACTGATAAACTACCACATTCCAGGGAAAAAAAGAACAGTCAAAAGTGCGGCTTTCTAAAGGCGGTCTGCATGAAAAGAAGGGCAAGACAATGAAATCGGTCGACAAGGTGATGGGCACAGTGTCTTGAGATGAACGCGGAATCACCCGCACCGATTACTTGCAAAAGTAAACAAACGATGAATGGAGAGCATTGCACGTCGCTAATACACCAGTTCAGCAAAGAATTTAAAAAGAAGTCCTCATTTGGCAAAGAAAATAATTCTCCTCCATCGAGACAATTCACGGGTACACAACTGCGCAGTTTTGATATGTAAAATCAACGCGGATTCCGAAAGGGGGAGACAAAACTTGCGCTTTTTGTTCGTGATATCCTTAGTTCGGGAGAAAAAATGTTCCAGTGGACGCGGTTGCAGTAGATTTTAAAAATGTTTCCGACGAAGAACCTCATTAAAAACGACTCACAAAATTAGAAGCATATGGCATAGATAAACATATCCTGGGCTGGTTTAAAGATTTTCGAAAGATCGGGTACAAAGAGATTGATGGAGTCAAATGCAGTAGATGTCACTTGAGGTGTTCCACAAGGAATATTATCGGACCTTTTTTTTTCTTCCCACTTTACGTTAACGACATAGACTCGTCTATTTGCCGATGATGCAGTGCTTTGCCGGGATATCCGTAATCCTGAGGACACGGCAGCTGAACTAGATGATCTTAATGCTGTACTATGCTGGTGCTATACCTGCCAATTAGAATTAAACTTGAAAAAGTGAGTAGTGATGAATTTTTGGAAAACAAAATGATTCCCTCCCGAACGCCTACTGAATCGGGATCATAGAAATGGAACGTGGAGACTCAATTACGAGTAAATACCTAGGCGTTATCCTCACTCACGATCCCTCCTGGGTGAAACATATACGGGGAATATGTGGGCAAGGTAACAAAAAATTAGGATACGTTAGGAGAGTCAATGTGATGAAAGGGTAAAAGAAAAAGAAAGGTATCTCTCGCTCGTTATACCTCCTTCAGAATATACTGCTAGTGTGTGGGGTCCTCACGAAGATGGATTAATTACGGAATTGGGTTGCGTGTAAAGTAGAGGAGCTAGATTTCTGCAACGATTTTATGATAAATCGCGAGGCGTAACAAAATTATTACAAGAGCAATACGATGCTGCCAATGGGATGATCTTTAGCGATGATGTTTGAAATAATTTTTATCTCCGTCGTACTTTTTTATGACAGATCATGTAAGTAATGCCATAGCAATTAAATGCAGAAAAACATTTTAACGGCATTTTTCCCACGAACGACTAGGAATAATGTGTCCGACCGCTTAAATTATTTGGAAAAGAAACTCGCATTTGGGGAAAAACGTAATAATTGTGAAGTGATCTCCGGAAAGAAAAACCCCACCGTAGGAAAACACGCAAGCAGGAAGTATAAAAAACCAACGAAAGTACTGAGACATGACTAATGTGCGATGGCACGGAGGAATAGGGGAGGGGCGGCAGTCGGGACATAAGGGGGCGGAGAATTGCTTGAGGCAAAGAGGCTTTCACTCAAGGAGGAGGGAATTGATGACGGGGACGTCGAGTACGGATGTTAAGAAAAGGTTCGTTAAAACATTGATATGGAGCGTAACTATACACGGCGCGGAAACGTGGTCGCTGAAGCAGGAGGATAGGTGCAGATTGGAGGTTTTTGAAATGTGGTTGTGGAGAAAAATGGATAGGAAGAAATTCGTCTTTCTATTAGGGCGTGATCGCAACTATGGAGTCTCTTCCACCAACTATACCCTAAAGGATGGCGGAGGTGAAGTGAACTACAGGGAAAACAAATGAGGCGGTGTTAGGCGTGATTGGGGAGGGGGCGTGGGAGAGGGAATTGTTGGGAGAAATCATAAGGAGACAGGAGAAATGGATTCAAATCATATTGATTGGCAATGGAATATGGAAGGCTGTGATAGAGGGGAGAACGTTAGGCAAGTGAGCGTGGGGAAGGAATAGGATGAAAATGTTTTCCATAATGAAGAGAGGAAGGAAGTAAGAAAGAAGAATCTAAGAAGGATTTATTTTAGTGTCTAATGTTAGGAGAGTAGGATAACTGTGTCGTAGTACAGATATTCTACTCTGATATCGCTACTACTACTTTGTTAATCCAAATATACTATAAACATGATACTAATAGAATACGAGGTCTCTCCAAAAAGTATCACCAATTTTTGAACTTCCGCAGGGTACGTATATTTGATTTTTGATTTTTTTGAGGCGTTATGTTGGTGCTCATGTCTCCCACAAATGTGGAAAAGAGACTGACCAACCAGAAGTTGGAGACGTTTGTGGGTCGCCAGGGTGAGAGTTGGGCTGGGGAGGAAGTTGTATTCTCTTGTGAGGTCTCATTTAAAATATGCATGTAGCGTATGGGATCCGATCGAAAAAGGCCTCATTCGGGAAATTGATAAGGTTCAACATTAAGCAGGGCAGCCCGTTTCGTTAAAAACTGTAACGACAAATCGAAAAGTGTCACTGAAATAATTAGAAGAAGGCGATTCAAGCCTGGCTTAAACTTACAAAAACAATTCAGTGCCGCATGTTGCAGCGCCGAGGTCTTGCAAATTATGCACACTCCACATATATTGGTCGCTTGGATCATGTTTATAAAATTCGGAAAATAGGTGCCAGAACTAGCAGACTCAAGGACTCCTTCCCACGGACAATACGGTATAGTTTATGTAGGGTTATAGATAGCAATAATCCCACTTGCCACCCATAGAGTCTGGTGAGTAATTATTTCCACTGAAATGTTTTCACTTTCACTTATCTCGTGCGTTTTGTTGTCAAATTTCTTCCCGCATGGGACTACCATTCACAGTATTGCTTTCCCTGCTTTGTTTGCTTTCATGCTTCTTCTCCTTCCATCCCTCGTATCTCTCTCTGTTGGAGGGGGGGTGTCTCCGCTGCCTGCCTGCTGCCCTGTATCACATTCCCAACTTGTGTCTTGCAGTACCATGAGTTGCACATCCATGCGATAGCAGAATTTCCGCTTTTTACTTTTCAATTATATTTTGTACGTCATTGGATATATTTATACTACATTTGTAGATTCACGTGCATGTTTGTTGATAGTATATGCACTCCTATTTGCATTCGTGTAAGTAAAAATGTTTTCGCATTAATATATAAACCTCTGTCGATTTTGGTTGGCATGAATATGTTGGTTTTGCGTGTGGTTTCATTCTATTTTACGGTTGGTGACCTAACACCCCCCGCCGTACACCTCAACGCCGGCTTACGAGGTATTATGTAGATGCAGAGATGAAGTCGATGAAAAACCGGGTTTGAGAATTCCCGCGGTGCCCCCGGCTGTAAGAGGGTCTTGGTTTGACGAAAGGAAGAATGAAGTACATTCGAAGCAGACTGGAGAGACAAATCAAAACGAATCGTGAAAATTAAGATGTGTGGATGAGTGTTATTGCCGCCCATTATTTATTTATTCATTTATTTTGGAGAGTGTTACATGCTGACAGTTTCCCAGGAGGTAACATACATTCAGTTTATATTTATGCATAAAATTTCACATTACCTATACACGAGGCTAATTCATAAAGTAAGGTCCGTTTGCTTATATTTAAATATTGGCGCTTCAGAACACAGTTTTGCTCCTGCAGCGCCATCTACTGATTCATTGAGAAGCTATAGCAGCATTTGTTTTGTTTCAAAAGTCGCTTTCTTGTCCGTGCATGCAAACAACAATGTCCGCGACAATCGTTGATCCCGCCAGCTGTGAAGTGCGTTCTGTCATACGATTCTTGTATGCAAAAGGATTTTCGGCTGCTGAAATTCATCGAGAGTTTAGTTTATGAACCTACAGTTATGAGTGAAGGAAAGGTTAGACAATGGTGCCGTGGTATTAAAAATGGACGAACACATGTCCATGACGGAGAGCGAAGTGGCAGGCCCAGTATTCTGACCGATGAAATTGTTTCGCAAGTGGAACAAAACTGCGATGTGCTTAATGGCCTGCCTGAACAACTTCCTCGACTTGGACGCACAACTGTCTACAATATTGTCACGGAAAACCTCGGATACCACAAATTGAGTGCAAGGTTGGTACCGAAAATGCTCACCGACCACCACAAAGAGCAAAGAATGTCCAGTGGACGAGAGTTTTTGGACCGTTACCAACAAGATGGAGATGATGAGACCTTGCACCTAGCGAGCTCTTCTTGCGCTTGAAACAGTGGCTCGGTGGACAATGTTTCGAAACCGAAGAGGAGCTCAAGAACGGCGTTGTCAATTGGTTCAACTCTCAGGCGGCGAGCTTCTATGCAGAGGGATTGAAGAACCTGGCGCAGCGGTACGAAAAGTGCTTAGAAGTGAACGGCGATTATGTAGAGAAGTGAAGTAGGTTTGTAGCTAACGAAAAGTGCCGACAAAATGTGTTTCATATGAGTACATTTTTCCTGTGACCACACGGTCCTTATTTTATGAGCATGCCTCGTATTTTACAAGCATTAAATTTATGCGTAAATTTTCACATGCAAGCAATTATCGTATACAATTTTTACATATTTCAAAAGAGAGATAATTGCATCGCCTGGTAAGAGCTCGTATAATTCAGCAAGTAGACTTCCAGTCAATAATCGATTTGTTGAGAAATTCAAGATTTTTCCATTTGTTCTTCGCGCCTAGCATTTCGGCTTGCATTTATCATTATTTCTCCCAAGCTGTGTGTAGCGATAGGGGAGTGAACATCCCCCCACTCACGCGGGGCATTTGGTACACCGTAAATGATGCACCACACTGGGAGTGGTGCATCATTTACGGTGGTAACATTTAGGTGCCAAGTGCACGGATGGTATTCGGAGCATTATCGTTCGGGCTGTGGAAGTCATGGATGAATTCTGCAATGAATATATTGCGGTCATTATGTAGTTTCTCTAAGTTAGAGTTGAAATTTTGGATTCCAGGGAAAAATGTAGAATGCAGGCAGAAGTAATTGCCGATGTTGGTCTTTCTGCGTGGAGAGAAGAGAGGTTTCTGATTGTGAAATGTGTCTTCGGAGCTGTGGTTCAGGGAAGGTCGGTTGCTGAGGAAAGAGGGATGTGTATAAATGGGTAATATGTTGACATTTTCTTTTAATTTCTTTTAATGCCATAAATACAGTAGTCACAGATTGATAGTGAAGAGGGAATGGAATGTTTCGTAAGTGTGGGATGACGGTTGCTGTAAAGTAGGTAAAGAAGTTTATTGGTGGACTTGGATGTGTCTCTGAAGTTGCAATCCTGTAAGTAGATGTCAATGTGTAGAAAAGTTTGTGAGAGAGTGTGAAAATGAAGCGGATGGAGGGGAAGGAATTTCGGTCGTGGAGACATTTCATCTGTGGTCGTTTACGGTACTCTCTCTCTCTATATATATATACATATATAGTCACTTTCTTGGAAAACCCACGAACGTGTACAATAATGTAAATTCACTAATAGTCATAACAAACACAGAAACCAAAACACACGAAAGAGACTCATTGGTTCTCGAATTTTCGGTGGTCCAACCACCTAATTCCTCTTGAGAAAGGTGGTTGGACCACCGAAAATTCGAGAACCAGTGAGTCTCTCTTTTGTGTGTTTTGGTTTCTGTGTTTGTTATGACTATTAGTGAATTTAAATATATATATATATATATATATATATATATATATATATATATATATATATATATATATATATATATATATATATATATATATATATATATATATATATATATATATATAAAACCATAAACACAGTTATCAACCCGAAGGTCGGTTTAGTAGGTGATGGTAGAGCTCACCCGTGTACCAAGCCCTATACGGCGTGTGAATATTCACACATCAGGGTAGGGAGGCCAGTTCCTTTCCCTGTACCGGTTATGGTTTCCCAGGAAGACCTGGTACCCGAAAAATCAACTAGCTTGGGTGGAGCTGCAGGTGCCCAAAGTGCCTTGCCCGGGAATCGAACCCGGGACCCTCTGGTCAGCAGTCCAACGCTCTACCCGCTAGACCACCGCGACCCGCTATATATATATATATATATATATATATAGTCCTGTGTTCGCCTTTTACGTGTTTTCCTATCCCCTTTCCTTATACCTATTTCTATGTTTGAATGAATATTTGTGCTCCGTATGGCGGGACTTCGTATTTGAATATATATATATATATATATATATATATATATATATATATATATATATAATATATATATATATATATATATATATGTATATGTATATATATATATAATGTACGCCCTTTGAAAACGTTTCATTTAAAAGGAAGATATCCCAGAACTTTCCGGAAATTAAAACCACTTCAACTGGAAATATGTCTCGGTAGGACCACCCTGGCGGAAATAAATACAAGCGGGCTCGTGTTTCGGCCGTAACTTAAGGGGAGGCGATATAAACTTCCCGTTCTGAGAAGGGGCAGGCGCTAAAACGAGCGGCGCGACTCAAATGAGAATGGAAATACGGCGTGGCCTCAGGGGAGTGCCCCGCCGTCCCTCCCGCGCGGAACACACGTATATTTATATATATTTTGGGGGTGGAGAGAGGTGGGGAGGGCGGAGGTGTCGGTGATCCAGGGGGTGGCTCTAAGTTACACGTAGGTACGTACAAATCCGCCCAGCGGATCCAGAGGCGAGTGTTGAGGTACGAAGGACGACGATGACGCGCAAATTGAGGAAGATCGCGTGGAAATTGCGAGGAGGAACAAAACAAGAGAAGTACTAATAGGCGAGTTGGCCGCGATAGCCCGGTCGACTCTCGGCCGAACACACTGCAGAGGTTTGTGGTGCATCCCCGAGGGCAATGAGCGAGGGGGAATGTGCTCGGGGAACAGCAATTCGGAGCCTCCCCCTTCCACCTCCGCCGATGACACTTTATTTGCTTAGACGCGCCTCCTCCTATGGGCGCACTCCACGCTCATTCTCGGCGATGACGCCTACGTTTGTACGTACGCACCACTCCAAACATAATCCTGCAAATATTTTCCCATTCGCCGGTTCCCGCCGTATCTCCGAACGAAGGCATTAGAAGGGCTACGTGCACGCGTGGCCGCGCGGGACCAGCATGCAGAGTCCCGGGAGGTTATGACTGACGAGAGCTCGCCAATGCGGAAGAAATCTATGCAACGAACGCAGCGCTTTCAAAGACAATTATAAACTCGCTATAATTTAATTAATAAGTGACCAAAAATGAGAAACTTACCCAAAAGCCGAAGGAGAAAAAATTAGAGGAATAGTCTTCTTGGGTTGGATTAAAGACTTCTTGAATGGTCGAGTACAAAGAGTAGTCATAGATGGAGTTACCTCAAATACAGTAGAAGTTTACTTCAGTTGTTCCCCAGGGAAGTGTTATTGGACTTCTTTCATTCCTACATTACGTTAACGACATTGATTTCGGAGTCACTAGTAGGATACGTTTATTTGCCGACGATGCAGTGGTTTACCGTGATATCCGAGATCCTGATGACACAGCAGGTTTATCAGATGACCTGAATGATTTCAACACTGGTGTGAAACTTGCCAATTAGAATTAAACTTTAAAAAATTCGTAGTGATGATTTTTTTGGAAAAGAGAAATTTCCTTCCGAACGCCTACTTCATCGGGAACACCGAAATGGAATGTGTAGAGTCGATTACACACTTAGGCATAATCCTCACTCACGAACTCTGGGGAATATGTGGGCAAGCTAAAAACAAAATAAGATTTAGTAGGATTTATTTTCCTTTCTGCCCACTTCGCCATCTCAATCCTTCTCCACACCCACATTTTTAAGTCTCCAATCGACGCCTATCATCCTACTTCAATGACCATGTCTCCGCGCCGTATATAACGGTGGGCAGACATGGGATAAATAGGCAGACATAATAAATATCACATTTTTACCAGTCCTTTTATAAATATCCTTATACAATGTACCTGTCATTAACTCCCTCTATCTTGTGAGAACCTCTTTGTATAAAGCAATACTTCTCCTTACGTCCCTATTCCTTTCACCATTTTAGTCCAGGGCACTTTCTAAATACGTTAACTGTTCCACCTGCTATAGTTTTTGCTCTCCTATTTTTACATTAGACTTCGTCCTTCTCTTTATCGCAAAACGGCATAACCTTTGTTTTATTTAAATAGATTCTCATCCCATACCTATCGCACTACATTTCCTATGTACGTACTCATCAATGTTTGCAATCCCTGACTGACAAACAAAATCTTAGCCATTGACAAACCTAGCTGATTTTTCGAATTCCCCTACTATTATTTTTCTCAACTCCAGTCATTATGTGCTTCTTCACTATTTCCTCCACATACACGTTGAACAGCACCGGTGATAAAGGGCAACCCTGCCTTACACCTCTTACTAACACTGCCCATCCGGACTCTCCGTTCCCCACTCGCACCTGAGCAGTCCGAAACATGTACAGGGTAATGAGTGATCTCATTACTGCACACAATTGAGTGCAGTAATGACATACTGTCATAGCGCGTACCTCTCCCCTTCCTAAACCCAAACTGATAATCCCCTTACTCTCTATCCTTTTGTTGATGATCCTGAGAACAACTTTAGCTGCGTGGGATATCAAACTTATTGTTCTGCAGTCCTCACATGATGTAGCCTTTACCTTTTTCGGAACAGGAACTAACACTGATCTCAAAAAATCTTCCGGCCAGATTCCTTCCTCATAGATACTACGAATCAGTCCATATAGAGTCTTCTTCCCACATTTTCCTAAACCTTTAAGTAGTTGCGCGAGAATCCCCCATTATCTTATTTGATTTAATCTCCCTAAATGCCCTTACTATTTCATCGTCGAGCATGCCTGGACCTAAGTTATCTTCATCTATGCCATGTTCTTCTTTCTGCTTAACCTTGTCGGCCTAAGTTCTTTATCATGGAGTTCTTCTATATATCCCATCCATCTTTCTTGGATCTTTTCCTATTTCAACTATTATCATGCCCAACTTATCTCTAAGTGTTAAGGCAGATCTTCCCTCATTACTTCCAGACAGTGTATTAACCTTCATGTATAGCTCACTAATTTCTCCTTTTCTTTAAACTTTCCACATCCTCGCACTGCGTCTTCCACCATGATTTTTTTGCGTTATTTATCACCCGTCCACATTATTATTGAACTATTTTTGCTTCCTTCTTCCTAACTCTGTTTTTACATTCTTCCAATTCCTTCTCTCGTCTGTCTTTGTAATCATCTCTTCCGTAGTCCATGATTTACTTGCCTTTTTCCTATTAACAATTCCTATAGTTTTTTCGCTGCTCTCGATATTCTACTTTTGATATACCCCCATTTTTTCCGTTAATGCTTCTGCATTCCATTTGCTAACCCGCCGCCCATATTAAAGCGTTGCAAATTGCAGTCGAAAAAATATATCAGGATTCACACAATTATATCGGCACGAAATTCCTGCGCACTAACAGGGTCTCCATAACAATATTTGCATTTCCTGTTTCATTGGTTACTCTGAAATGTATAATATGAATAATGGTTCACAGCTGTAACAAATAAGTTTCCTTTAATAAAACACTGCGTAGGTTTTACTATAAAACATTAATTCATAAAATGGAAAGTAATAATCCTTCTAAACAGATAAATTCTTATTTATGGGTGTTATGAAATATGTACAGATGGGAAAGCATGTGATGCGTGAGCTGGAGTGAACTGGAGAGTGGAGGCTTTGCTCATGTCGCCCTTCGGGATGAGGCGTCCTTCGCAATCGAATGCTAGGGAAGCTCCCTCCACCTTTCCACGGCAACCGCAATCATTATGGAATCACAGAGCATCTCCCTTCTCTCCAGACGCTTTCAAACTCGGGGAATTCGCAGGTTTTCCAAAACTTATCAGGCGAGTGTTCACTCCATTTGAGCACATGAAAACTACGCACAATCATTCGGGGTAATTAAATTTAATAACTCTGAGGAATCAACTTAGGAGGAAGGATCGAGGCAGTCCGTTCGGCCCCGAGGGGCGAGGGGGAGTGGCGGGGTAATTAACGGAAAGGGTCCTCCCGTCCGTGGCTTCGTAGAGCGAGCGACCCCTCCCCCGGCGGCCCACACACTTTCAACACCGCCTCGAACACGCCAGGGGGAGGGGGCAGAGTGACGAATGGCGTTTAAATCGGGAGCACCTGCTCTGGAATGGGAGGGAGGGAGGACAGAGAGAGAGGGGGGGAAGAAAGAAGGGGGGGAGGGGCGCCCGCATAAATCACGGCGTCGACTGCCGTGTCGGACGGGCGCGAAAGATGACTGTCGTCGTCCACGAAGGCGTGTGAAGGGCCAGAGGCGGAGGGACCGGGGGGGGAGGCCCTCACCTTCCCTACGGGACAACGGCACTCCACGGCCCGTCCATCCGGTCGACCCTCGGCCACCACTGTACGGGACGCACCACGGAGGACAAACGGAAGCGAGCGAGGCGGTGCTCGCGGGAGCAGCAGGGGGAGATCTCCACCCCCCATGGGTGCGTTCCTCACTCGGACTAGCCCAGACCAATCGTCGTGGGAGAGGAATCCACAGGGTAGGGGTTAGCGCACTCTTCAACGTCTTCTTTACAATCGTTTCATCTCGATATTGAACTGACCAAATTACGACTCTTCGGTTTCCCTAAGAATGCGGTTTAATGTAAGAAAAAGCTATGAGGAAGATGAACAATTGTAACCCTGTCTTATGAGCGGGACTCTAATTCGAACGTCGCTTCGCGTCTTACGCTACAGACGGAGTACATGATTTTCACGCTAGATTTTCAGTGCTTGATTTTCACCTGTTTTCATATCAAGGTGAGTACTCTCGTATTGTCCGTGTCGATCGTGGAAGATGGAGTGGGAATTATTGTCCTCTCTTACACATGATATGTTCTACTCATTATTCTGATTAGAATACCAATGAAAATAAAGATGGCGCTCGTAGTATCGAGAAAGGGTCTCTCACATTTATTTATTTAGAAAATTTAGAAGAATGAGTTACCTGCAGTTAAATATTCTACTCGTTATTCTTATTAGAATTGCAATTACATTTTTAAGACCCTAAAAGGCAATATTAATGAGCGTTGGCCAAAATTATAAAGTTAATCGTGATTTTAAATCGAAAACAGTCAGGGAATCACTAAAAAAAATTAAAAAGCATGCGTGCGAAACAACGATTGGCAAAGGCGAGATGTGAAGTGAGCGGAGTTGGGCGCAGGGGCGGGGGCGAAGGTCCTGGCCCCATCCCACGCCCCCATTCGCCCTCTTACGCGTATTTATACACTTCCTTAGCTGTCGGCGCGAGGAGCAGAGTTAATATTTTGTCGGTCCGGCCCCATTCCACAAATCCACCGGTCCCAATTGCTTGTGACGGGGAGCGAGGGCGAACGGGGGGGGGGTACCAATGGTGGCCGGGGCACCACACCCGCCTCTCTCTCCCTCGCTTCAAGACCCACGTGCGACCAGGGGCCTCAAGTGGAACGCATCCGATGGCAATCTCTGCCACATCGCCACCTCATCGCTATTATCACGGGGATTATTCGAGAGAAGGGCAGCTTCTGTCTCTTCATACTCTTCAACTGCGCCAAATAAAACTTCTCCTCGCCTTCTTCATAGGGGTATTTCCCCGCTTAATTGCACGCTTGATGATCCCAAGTGTCTTTTTGCAACTGTGAAAAAGATGTTCCCAACGTGCTTTCCTAACGTTAGTTCCAATGGCGAAAGTATCACTTTCAAGAAAATAGAATACCATCAAGTTGTAATTGAACGATTCGTAGATTTCGGGACACCGCGAGGAGAGAGTGAATACATAGCCAAAAAATTGAAGCATGCGGACCTTCCGAAATGACCCCACCTTTGTCTTAAAAAGTTGGGGAAAGTGTATCGACCTAAAAGGAGATGATGCTAAAACACAATTGGTCATAGTTCAGATTTATTGGAGAATGGAGAATCAGCATTGTCGTCTTCCGAATTGCCAATCCTGCGAGACACAACTTGCCATCTCCATTCGATATCATGTTGCAATATTTTCAATGCATCGCTGTTTGGATTCACATATTGTATTGAATGAAGTATCAGTTTGATTTTTTCTGAACTTTTCAATGTATTAAATTGGCCGAGAAGGATAAATATTGTCAGGAAGTTGCGAATAGTGCGCGGAAATAATGAAAGCTGGAATCTATCCGTTCGGCAGTCCCTGTCCCTTATTTTGTGGCAGTTATCTGTCCAGCTGCTATTAGGGGCTGCATTATATCTTATATGTCGGACACAAAACACACGATTGGTATCCGTGCAAAAGGTTTTAATCTTGCTCTATTCTTCGCTTCTCTATAGGTTTCCGTTCCAGATCTTGTGATAATGTGTGACGCTCTTTGTTCTCTCTCGCGAATATTTCACGCATCTGGGGGCCCTTCTCTCTACCTTGTTCAACTCTGCAATCGTTGGTTTTTTAATGGGCTATCAAATACTCGACGTATTCTTTATGTGGGATCTTTTTACTGGAAAGTAGCACGACTCCTTCACTCTCTCATTGCTTAATATGCTAAATATACTTTTGACGAATTTCAACTTTTTGAGTGTCTCCCCGCAAAAAGTGCATTTGTTTTCTGCAAGTCAGATTGGACGTCAGCAAGTAGACACCCTTGTATTTTACGTTGTCTGTCCATCCGACCACCTCCGAGTTTGTAAGTTGGTAAAGGAAAGGTAAATTCCGATTTATTGTGATGAGTGCATGACCGTTACTTTAATAGTATTTAATTCCAAAACTATTCGCACACGATATATAAGAGCATGAGCCATCGATTACTGTTTCTCTTTGCGATCAATAAGGAAGTCCTGAACCCCTGTTTATTACATTGTCGATTATTCCGCACACTTTCAACTTGTACATCAAAATGGTGAGGTGTAAATTTTTCTAAGAGCTAATTAAAATCCAAGAAAATGGAACCTACTAGTTGGGGTGTCCACCCCCCCGGTTGGGGGGATATAGCGCATAAAAGCCCCGTCCTGCTGCGCACACATTCTCTCCCCTCTCACTCCGGCTGCTTCGCTGCACCTAATATAGTGAGTTTCTAGGAATTCCATGACGGTCCTAACGATGATGTATTCTCGGATTTTACAGGAGAGGGAGACTAAGCAAAGTGGTCGATAATTACTGGGCGCTTGTTTAGTTCCTCTTTTAAAGATTAGCGTAACGTAAGCTCGTGGAAAAATAGTAATAAAAAATTATAGTAATAAAAAAAAATTTTTTCAATTGCAATATGAAGATTTTTCCACGCCAGAAACTGTTTTATTTAATGTAACGTAAGCTATTTCACCGTAAAGAAAATCTACGCTTCCCACATTCGATTTGTTAAATAATTCACTAAAGAAGCGCAATTTACAATTTCGCGCGCGAATTCATTTACTATGCCAACCGTAATACCTTCCGTTCAGAGGAATTATTTTATGTGGTTTTAGCCGTTTATTTTTCCTTTTGCGCGTCATTGTAAAGCCATTCAATCTTTCTGATGGGTCTGATTGGCCTTCTCTGGGTATGTTTGTGATTTGAGTCCCTGCTCCTGGCAAAAAGCACTATGTTGTTGACCAAGTAGGGTCAATTGAAATTTAATTAATTCTTCATTTTTGCCATACTTTCTGCAACCGAGTGGACTTCAGGAAAAATAATTACGAGCGTGGAATATAATTCTTTGTATTTTATAAAAAAAAGAACGCGGGAGAAGTTGCCCTATGGGAGACAAACACGCGAACAAGAAGAAACACACGAGGCGAGGCGCTCACAGAACACAAACACAAAGCGGATGTGGTCTCTGCGAAATATCAGATGTTTTGGCGCAATGGAAGTTTTAACCAGAACAAGAACCAGAAAGGTACCTCGTTATGGAACCTCATTTAAAGTTGAATCGTCCACGAGTATCAGTTACTAGGGAAGGCGAGCATCAGTTGAGGTCAGTTGCGGCCACGAGGGAAGGGTGGATAATTTGGTAGGGTTAGGATATTCAGTGAATGGGAGAAGGGTGGAGAGAAACCCGGCGTCGGCATTAGCCTACTTTTAATGACGAAAGGCGTAGGGGTCCGCAGTTCAACGTACCATCCGACGGACGCCGCATTGAATTGGCCGAAGACTGAGGGGAGACTCGAATTGAGAAAAAAACACTTTTGGAATTTATCAGGACTATTGCAACAAGTAAATATTTTACGGTCTGAAGAGAAAACCAATTACTTAAGCATTCTAAATAAAGGAGCGTCCTTCAATTACGTAGGGCACGTCATTTTTGGCGCTGCAATTAATATTGAATTGGTACATTTTTTACAGAATTAAAAAAAGCGTATTTAGGTTTGACGAAAGAGTGTTTCACTATGATCATCACCATCATTTCATTCCATTTACATTACTTGCACTATCATTGCCTGCTTGTAGTGAAAAAGTACTCTATCTCGAAAGATGACCAGGCGTCTTTATTGCGGAGGTATTACAACCAATAGCAAAATGAAATAAACATTTCGAAGCTCTTCGATTAGGCTAATACATGCTTACTTGTTTTTAACAACTTGACTTATAGGGTTAGTATTATTATAATGACTATTAAATCGTACAGTGATTATCAGCACGCCTTCTTCGAGGATTCAGGATAATTAAAATGCGTTCCCCACAAATTTTGGCTAAAATAATACATCAATAAATCTTAAATATATATCCAACATATTAGAGGAGCCAGGCTGGGAATCACTCGATGGAGCAAAGGTTAAATTACAAACTAAATTTCATGCAGGGATTGAAAGCATGTTTCTTTAGCAATGATGTGAAAATGTACTATTACCCCCATCGTACTACGGTAGAAGTGATCATATCAATAATATTAGCAAAATTAAGTGTGGAAAAGATAGATTTAAAATGTTATTCTTACCGCGAACGATAAGGGATCAGAATAATATTGTCCGACCGCGGTAGGGATCATATTCGGGTCAAAATTAATCTGGTATGCATTCACCCCCTGCCATACACCTTAGCGGTGGCTTGCAGGGTACCAAAATATCTCTAATAGATAGAGATATTTTGCAAAATATATATTTTACAAAATCTCTCTATATAGATAGCCTCTAAATTGAGTAAGCAGCCGATATCTCCAAGGCAGGCATGAAGTGCAAAAATCTGGAAAAATATAATGAATCCCCTTTGCAAATTTCGGCAACGAATATGTAATACCAAAAATACATGGGGAGGGGTTCCCGCGGGAGGGGTGGGTGGTGCCTAATTGTTGATGGGCGTCTAGGACACCTCGAAGGGACGGCTCCCTCTGGGCTTCGTCCAAGGGCCGTGGGGATGCGCAGGTGACGCCTGCGAGCCCCAGGCATAGCGCGGAGCAGCTGCGGAGAGCCCACGACGGTAGCGACAACCGCCCACACCACCACCCCACGTGAATTGTCTCCTCCGGAAATGGTTTGTGAAGGGCCCCTCCTTCTTCCCTTCTACCCCCACCCCCCTGTAGAGTTCCGCGGGGAGGAGGGGGGAGGGATGTCGGGGTGAGGCGAGGCGCCCCATCGCAGAGCGCACAAATAATCCCAAGAAAGGAAGGGGCGCAAAGCTCGCCTCGAATAAGTATTCAATGGCGCCGCCGCTAGGGCTTCATCCCGCCTACGTGCACTCCGAAAGCATAATGAAATGCCCAGCACGAGTGGAGAATTTGGAAGTACAAGGCCCGTACGAAATAGAAGGGACAGGTCTTTCTACGCGTGAGCTGCTCGACGGATCACAACCGTGTGTCGGTAAGGGTGCCGCCTCGTAGCGGCGCCTGTGAAATGTAAAAGACCGCCTTCATCGTGGCCCAATCTGGACTTGTCTCTGCACAACAGCGATTCTTGTCTGTACTTGCACTTGCTTGCTGTTCAAATTCTTGTGTCGGTGAAAATGAGGGGGTTCGAGAAGCAGCGTTTGTGCATGGAATTTTGTTTTAACTTCTAGGGAATATGCAACTGAAATTTATGTAATTATTCGGCAATCAATCTATGAGCCGGTAATTATTTTTTCGCTAGCTAAACCGCTTCGACCGATGAAGAACCGAGAAGTGGACGACCATCGACTTCAACAAATGATGCCAACATCAACAGTGTCACTGATTTAGTGCGTGCAAACTGTAGGTCAACTGTCAGAGAGATTGCCAATCAAGTTGACATTGAATTCGATGGCTTGAGCGTCTGCGTCGTGAAAATTCATTATCACTGAATAAATAAACTCAGGATTTTTTCACATGAAATACTTCATTATACATCTACCGGTTTCGACGCATGGGCGACATCATCAGGTTAAAATCTGATACGTGACCACGAAATATTATATTTATATATAATAATATATATATATATATATATTATTATTATTATTAGGTAATCTACCTGTTAAGGTAGGTTTTTGGATGGACACAACTATCAAATAAACATTTTGTGACTCCCTACCTAGCAAACTAATCTACATCAGGTCCACTTCATCTCGGTGTACTTCTTTCCTCCCTTCATCCCGTCCAACATCCCTATCCTGTTCCTACCCTTACCTCGCTTGCCCAACATTCTCCCCTCTATTACCCTCTTCAACATTCCACTACCGCTCAATACGCCTTTCATCCATTTTTCCTGCCTCCATAGGATTTCTCTCAACAAACCCCTCTCCTCCCCCACCATTTCTAGTACTTCCTCATTTGTTTTCCTTTCGGTCCATTTCACCTTCTCCATTCTTCTCCACACCCACATTTCAAAAGCCTCCAATCTACGTCTATCCTCCTGCTTCAGTGACCACGTTTCCGCACCGTACATAGCTACGCTCCATATCAGAGTTTTTACAAGTCTTGTCTTAACATCTCTACTCAACGTCCCCGTCATCAACTCCCTCCTCCTTGAGAAAGCCTCCTTGCCTAGCGCAATTCTTCTCCTTACATCCCTACCACTTTGACCGTATTGGTCCAAAACACTTCCGAGATATGTAAACTGTTCTACATCTGTATTTTTCCCCTCCTATTTTAATGTTTAGCTTAGCCATTTTCTTTCTGGAAAATCGCATAACCTTTGTTTTATTAATATTGATTCTCATCCCATATTTATCGCACTGAACCTCCAATTCACTCAGCAATGCTTGCAACTCCTTGGCTGACTGAGCAACTAATGCTTGGTCATCAGCAAACCTAACCGATTTTACAAATTCCCCTCCGACTTTCATTCCTACCTCCAGTTCTTCCCATGCCTCTTTAATCATTTCCTCTACTTATACGTTGAACAGTACCGGTGACAATGGGCAACCCTGCCTTACACCTCTTCCTAACACTGCCCATCCGGACTCTCCGTTCCCCACTCGCACCTGAGCAGTCTGACACATGTACAGGTTGCGGATCAGTCTCCTGTCCCTCCAATCCATTCCTATTTTCTGCAATACACACATTAATTTTTCCCAATTCACTCTATCAAACGCTTTTTCGAAATCTACGAAACAGGCAAAAACGTCCTGATTGTATTCTATATTCCTCTCGACTAGTGATCTCATTACTGCAATGGCATCACGCGTACCTCTTCCTTTCCTGAACCCAAACTGATCATCCCCTAAGTAATCATTTGCCTTACTCTCTATCCTTTTGTTGATGATCCTGAGAATAACTTTAGCTGCGTGGGATATCAAACTTATTGTTCTGTTATCCTCACATGACGAAGCCTTTGCCTTTTTTGGAATAGGAACTATCACCGATCTCACAAAATCCTCCGGCCAGATTCCTTCCTCATAGATACTACGAGTCAGTCCATATATGGCCTTCTTCCCACCTTTCCCTAACCATTTCAACATTTTTACAGGAATATTGTCCACCCCCACAGCCTTATTTGCTTTCATCTCCTTTAATGCCCTCTCTATTTCATCGTCGAGTATGCCTGGACCTAAGCTATCTTCTTCTACGTCATGTTCCTTTTCTATGTCTAACCTTGTCGGCCATAGAAAAGGAACATTACGTAGAAGAAGATAGCTTAGGTCCAGGCATACTCGACGATGAAATAGAGAGGGCATTAAAGGAGATGAAAGCAAATAAGGCTGTGGGGGTGGACAATATTCCTGTAGAAGAGCAGTCATAGATGGAGTTAGATTGAATGCAGTAGAAGTCATTTCCGGTGTTCCCCAGGAAAAAGTTAGCGGACCACTTTTATTCCTACTTTACGTTTACGACATAGTCCTTGGATTGCCTAAAAAGAACTATATTTTGATTTTCATTCCGAACTATGGCTATTCGAATAGCTTATCGAAAAAATTAGAGGAGCTCGGTTTGGAATCACTCACAGAGCGAAGGTTAAATTACAGATCGAAGCTCATGCATGACTTGTCTCTTTAGCAGTGATGTTTAAAATGTATTATTACCCCCATCGTACTACGGTAGGAGAGATCATGTCAATAAAATTAGAGAGATGAAGTGTGGAACCGATAGATTTGAAATGCCGTTTTTTCCACGAACGATAAGGAATCAGAAGAGCGTTGTCAAAGGTGTTTTGGACCAAGGGTAGTCCGTTGTGTAATCATCCCCTGCCACACACCCTAGTGGCGGCTGGCAAGGTACTAAATAAACTAAACTGCCATCGTGGTCCAGCATGCACGTCATCATCACTCGGAATTCCAAAAAATTGACTTTGAAGGCGACAGAGGTACAAATTGATGCAAATCACCAAAAGTTAACAAAGGAAAAAAAGAATGAAATTTTGGCGTGTTGATAGTTGTTCAGGATTTGTTTTGAATTATTTATAAAAGTAGCACTAGAATTGATTCTTTTACTTAGAGTTCCTAATAGCGTGCATCTGACACATTGTGTGGCCATTATTATATATTCTAGGGTAAATAGTTCCAATATCTGTGCACCATCGTTCATACGAGGACAGAGAGTGAATGGACTTCGATCAAAGGGTTCATCAGTTTGACTTAAACATCGTCTCGATATTTCCCGACTTTCCACGATCGGTACACGTCAGCTCAACCGGGTTCTCCGGTGTTTCCCCGATGTGTCAGTACTCACCGGCGATGGTGTTGAGGAACATGAGGTACTCGAAGTTGGACACTTCCCGCCTCTGCCACTTCTGCGTCATGTTGGAGGCCCTCATCAGCTGCCTCGGGGACATCATGGACGCCCTCCTGCGGAAGACGGGAAATCAATGGCCGATGGGACTCTCGAGCAACAGCTATGAAAGGAGCCTTCGGAGAACTTGGCTCATATCATCGGACTGAGCCCGGAGCCCGTGAAATTGGTCCGTAATCTAAAGCCGGCTTTAATCCGTGAGTAACATTTAAAAGATAACGCGGACGAAAGAGAATATTATTTTAATGACATATTATTCTCTTTCGACCGAGCAGCAGAGGCCCCATTCATATTTCACGGAAAATTGACACCACCAACGGGAGAGGAGTAAACCTGTATACGTGGAACAAAACCTGTAGTTAGGCTGTAGAGTCGTCATAAAAATGAAACTAAAAATCAAGCGTTGCACCAAGTTGACTTGTTCCGACTAACCGTATACATAGCAGCTGCCTCGGGTCGAAGGAAAGATCCGCTAAGTCCCTTCGCGCGGAAAATATGCGTGCCATGTTACAGATCTGATCACAATAAGAACTGAAATTGAGTGAACTAAGGACACAAACATGCACCATAATTGTATTCACCAAAAGCTTTGCCAACAATGCGGTTTCCATTACCTTCATTTTATTCGTCCAAAAATCTCGTCAGAACCTCCATTAAAAATCGTTCAGTTTTTGCTATGAGTCAAAATTATTTTTTTACTGAAATTCTATTTGAAGAAGACATTGTAAATGAATTGGAAATTTAAGAATACATGTAAAAGAGAAGCACACGAAGGCGGAATCGAGCAGATCACAAGTGCAAAAATATTTCCTTGACCGGGACTTGAACACCGGATCTTTCGACTTGTTAGGCCGATGCTCTCACCACATGAGCTATCGACG
This sequence comes from Hetaerina titia, assembly GCA_037158775.1. Lineage (NCBI taxonomy): Eukaryota > Metazoa > Arthropoda > Insecta > Odonata > Calopterygidae > Hetaerina > Hetaerina titia. Next base: position 5,146,245 of record CM073775.1, on the reverse strand, counting down.
AAACGTAATTTACAAATGAAATATGCTCAAGTGGTTAGAGCATCGGCCTGACAAGTCGAAAGATCCGGTGTTCAAGTCCCGGTCAAGGAAATATTTTTACACTTGTGGTCTGCTAGGTTCTGCCTTCCCCACCTCTCCTCTGTTCATCCTGTATCGTTGTGTTTCTATCCCTTCTCCCTGTATCTATTTCCATATAAATGAATACGTGTTGGGTGTATAAATATATTATTAAGTAACCCACCCGTTAAGGTAGGTTTTGGATGGACATAACTACCAAATAAACATTTTGTGACTCGTAACCAAACAATCCAGCAATCTACTCTGGTCCCTCATCAGTGCATCCTGTCCCACTTCATCTCTGTGTACTTCCTTCCTCCCTTCATCCTGTTCCTGCCCTTTCCTCGTTTTCCTAACATTCTCCCCTCCATTACCTTCTTCAACATTCCACTGCCGATCAATACGCCATTCATCCATTTTTCCTGCCTCCTTACGATTTCTCTCAACAAACCCCTCTCCTCACCCACCATCTCCAGTACTTCCTCATTTGTTTTTTTTCGGTCCATTTCACCTTCTCCATTCTTCTCCACACCCACATTTCAAAAGCTTCCAATCTACGTCTACCCTCCTGCTTCAGTGACCACGTCTCCGCGCCGTACATAGCTACACTCCATATCAAAGTTTTGACGAGTCTTTTTTTAACATCCGTACTCAAAGTCCTTGTCATCAACTTCCTCCTCCTAGTGAAAGCTTCTTTTCCTAGCGCAATTCTTCTCCTTACGTCCCTACTAATTTGACCAGGTTAGTCCAAAACACTTCCAAGACACGTTAACTGTTCCATCTGCTCTAGTTTTTGCCCTCCCATTTTAATGTTTAGTTTAGCCTTTTTTTCTGGAAAATCGAAAAACCTTTATTTTATTTATATTGATTCTCATCCCATATCTTCTAATTCACTCGGCAATGCTTGCAACCCCTTGGCTGACTGACAAACTTGGTCATCAACAAACCTAACTGATTTTACGAATTCCCCCCCGGCTTTCATTCTTATCTCCAGTTCTTCCGCTGGCTATTTAATCTTTGTCCTCCACAGATACGTTGAACAGTACCGGTGACCAAGGACACCCGTTTTGCCCCTCTTTCTGGGAGCACATATCAGGACGATGTACGGATTCCCTTGAAAGAAACTCGGCTTCATTAAATGGGTTCCTGTTCTAAAGATCTTCCTAACATAACAAGTCTTTATTTTGACTGATTCGGGCCTTTTTCGTGTCTTCTGTACTGTTTCTAGATGAAAATGAGTCCACGCAGCGTCTGATCCTCAGTGTGGAGGCTGCAAAGGCGTCTGATCCCAGTGGGGCGGCCATTGAGCGATGGTGTCATGTTAAAAAACAGGCGACATGGCTATGTCTATTGAAATATGGGTTGGGTCTCGTGATCTATGAAAATGGAGTGAGAATCTTCAGACTAATAGTAGTAATTTCTTTGACATCAGGTTAAGGCTATCATAAATTACCGTGGTCATCATTCTCACGGAAATTTCTGATTTCGGTAATTTTACGGTATTTCTTTGACATTATTCGGACTTTCCCTAGGTGTTGGAATTCTCTGAGGATTTCCTGAAATCCCTGATATCTATTTCTGTCGCTACCGCTCAGTTTAAAACGGTTGCCAAAAGGATTCGCTATGGAAGAGCGGCGTTTCCTCAGTCGTCCCCTTGCCCATCATCTCTCGCGTGCGGACGCTCTAGCTTCGTCCGTGAGACACTCTCAGGTGACAGCTTGCCACTTGCATGGCTGTCGCCCAGGGAGGGCAGGGGTCGCGGTGGCGCCCTCACCTTGTCTGAGGAATGCCGTACTTGATGCCCACGCCGACCCTCGGCAAGGCTTTGATGACTTTCCTCACGGTGGCCTGGTCCGGGAAAGCGAACAGGATGGATGCTATGGAAGATAAGAGAAGGCATCAGTACGGGGGAGTACACATCATTACATTTCGGTCATAATTAAAAACTGCAACTTCAGACCTTTGTCACTTTGCGACAAATATTTCAGTGTCACAAAAATGTACTCAAAAATATTTAATTATGGCGGATGGGACCCACTAGTTGACCGAAGGCTTAAATTCGGGTTAAATTGACTGCGTAAATTTGAGGAAGGTTACTTACCTGAGTATGTTATATTACACGCTCCGACTTATTATGGTAGATCAGATCACCAACGTAAAATCAGGGAGACTTGGTGTAAAACGGATATATTTAAATTACATCGGAATACATTTTAATACGCACATACAAATTTAAAATACAAAAATTTTAAATATCGTTTTTTCCTCAAACCACTACAGATTATCATCGACATGACAGCAGTGGCGTAGGAGATCATTAGAATTGGTAGTGTATATATTTGTTGATATCTTGCATGCTATTCTTTTTATTCAATAGACCCACCTTTTTTACAGTTCTACAACATGATTTGAATGTACGTATCCTGCTATTAAATATTTTTGCATGCAAGCACTTTCTTTCGTGTGAATAAGGCTTGCAAGGTGCACGAACAAACTAATATTTGTGTAGGAGGTAATATAATTTGGTTTTGCATGTGGTTTTATTCTGTTTTACGGGTGGTGATCTGACACCCCCAGGCACACGCCACCGCGGCTCGCCGGCAGGGTATTACGTAGATATAGATATGGCAGGTGGTGCTCGGCCTCCCGCCACCATAGTAATGCCAAATTGTGAGCATCAGGGAATATCATTTTACCACAACTTATGTTTCGCAATGTCGTGGCCTCTAATTTCGCGAAAAATCAATAGATTTAGAAATTAAAAAGCGAAAACTACCTCTGGAGTGGCGTCAAGCGACAAACGGAATGAGATCATTCATGATAATAAGAATGCGAATGGCAAGAAAGCATTTCGAAAATAGTTGGGGGAATCAGAAAGAAATAAGGCGAAAATTGAGGCGAGAGTGGAACATCGTTATGATCCCAATGGAGGGAAATCAGATCAGGGATAACTTACTCATGAACGATAAAGGCGAAATGGTAACCAGTAGTTCAGAAAACAATGCGAACTTCTTTTGGCACGTGTTCGCCAAGCCCTGATCGATCGTCTCGCAGAGCATGCTCGACCCATTCCTCCATCCGATGCCTGAATTAAAATTTTCACTTTGCGGAATATAATATTTGCCGAAAAAATTAACCAAATGACGTCCGGTCTCGGTAAAACACCAGCTCGAATAATTAAGAAACTAGCACCGGAAATTGCGCCGTATCGAGAATTTTACACTGAAAAACTTAGCGGCGGAAACATATAGCGAGCATTTTGATTGGATAATTCACCCAATGGAAATTATTGGTAGCAGCCAAAGTACTGATATCCCAGTGAAGTCCGAAGTTCAAAACGATAACACTAGTATTTGTGCTATCGGGAATAACCCACGCTTGCGTAATGGAATAAATAAAATGATAAAGAATTCCCAAGTGCACTCGAATCATTCTTTCAGCATGCGAATGCCATATGACGTCAATACATTCATTTGAGCACCTCTTAGAAAACATTTAACTAGACTCGTGTATTATATAGGCATCATAACAGTGTTCCCGAGGATCATACATATTTAAGCATATTTATTTACGTTTAACGCAATTTGTAATTTATACCAAACTCATTTTTCTGTTTATACTGCTCGGGGTGTAATAGACTACTAGTACTAGTATGTCTGCCGGGCAATGTTTTATGAGTTCGACTTTTTTTGAGAAACCTTACGATATTTGTGGTGCCTCAAAATTAATGTGTTCTCGGTGGAAGTAATATTACAAAAAAGTAACAGGTCAACCAGAATAAACGCAGATTTTCAGCTCAAAGAGGAAACAGTGCTAATGCAGCAACTAAAAATTAAATAGAATGGATTTATTTTTATTTATTTGCCCAGCAAACCACCGCTAGGGTGTGTGGCAAGGGGTGAGTTAAGGCATATATTCATTAATCGGTATCGTGCAAAATCAGTTACAAACATGATGAATGATTAATGTACTAGCCTGATTAGTGATATTTTTCTTTCTCTTTTCCTATCCCACCATTGTGCATCTGATCGTGCTCTAGCATGCGTCTTTAAGACGCTTCAAATGCGGGTGTATGAACTTTCGAAGCTGTGCTTCTTTTTCCTTTTCTTCATAGTTCCTCAGAGGAGCTTAATATCATACAACATAATCTTACAAATCTTTATAAATAAGGCGCTGAAGAGAATATCTGAAGGAAAACATTCGGGGAAATAGTTGAACGGTCGACTTAGAACACTATATATTTCCGAGGCGTGATCAGTAAAATGGAATATGAATAATATTTGAAGAGAGATCCTTGTTCTATGAAATATTCACAGAAATAGTATTTTAGTACTTTCAGTATTATTATGTGAGTATTGTGCAAGCCACAGATAGGGTGTGTGGCAGAGGCTGAATACACACCAGACTAATTTCGACCCAAATATTTTTACCCCACCGCGGTCGGACAATGTTATTCTGATCCACCATCGTTTGTGAAAAAAACGGCGTCTTAAACATATCTGTTCTACATTTAAGCTCTCTAATTCCATTAGCATGATCTTTCCTGTCGTATTACAATGGGGGTAATAACACATTCTCAACATCTTTGGCAAGGAGACATCCTTCCAATTTATGCGAGAGATTTCATCAGTAAATTTAACCTTCGCAGATTGAGTGATTCCCAGCCCAGCTCCACTGTTGGCATGACAACGTTTTACAAATCTAGTTCCTCTAAGCTGCACGCGATTAAATTCGGCAATCAATCCAACCCCATGAGGATCCCATTAAAAAGGCGCATATTCTGCGAATATCTCATTGGATATTATCGCAAAAAAACGGCAGATGCTGGGCACCTTTACCTGCAGTGAAAGTCGCAACCTTTTTAATTAAAAAAATGTGTGGCACAGTTGCCAAAAAATGAAGGAAAAATTGATGAGGTGAGACTGAGAGGCGGTGATACAGGTAGAAGATTATGATTTAGAGGGAAGAATATACGGTAAGACAGGAGAAATGGGCGTCTTGGATGCTGTTCATGAGAGGTGGTACGTCTGCAGATCCAAAAACAGAGTTGTAGCTATAATATGCAGCACGGAACTGCAGGGTATTTGAAGCCATGATAGGCAGGGCTTCACTGCAATGCAGCAGTGCGTGGGATCATCGAAAACCTGTAGACACACATGCACACACTAAAACCAGTGGACTACTGATTAATGATAATCTGATGACTTTATGAATGGTCAGGTACAAAGAGCAGTCAGTCGTAGATGGCGTTTGCTCTAATTCAGCAGAAGTCACTTCATGTGCTACCCAGGGATGTCTTTTCGGACCTCCTTTCTTCCTTATTTACGTTAACGACATTAACTCCTTGGGTAATAATAATACGATACGTTTATTTGCCGACGATTCAGTGGTTTACCGTGATATCCATAATCCCTAGCTTCATCAGATGACCTTAGATCAACACAACGCTAATGCCACACGTAGCAAATTAGAATTAGACTTAAAAAGTGTATTAAGCGAAGTAAAAAAAGGGCTGAGTGATGAAGTTTTGGAGAAAGAGCAATTCTCTCCAGATCGGCTACTGCATCGGGAACACCGAAATGGAATGTGCAGACTCAATTAAATACCTAGGCGTTACCCTCACTCGCGACCTCTCCTGGGAGAAACACAAACACGGAATAAGTGGACATGCTAATAAAAAAATAGGATTTACTAGAAGATTACCGGGTAAATGTGCTATACGGGTCAAAGATCTTTCGCTGGTTGGGCCTCATTTAGAATATACTGCTAGTACACATATGGGATCCTCACGAAGTCGGGTTGATAGCCGAATCGGATCGCGTGCAGCGCAGAGCAGCTAGATTTGAAAACATTGTTATGCTTAACTCAGTAGAGTATCCAAAATATTAGAGGTGCTAGGCTGGGAATCATTCAATGACTGAAGGTTAAATTACAGATTAAATCTCTTGCATACATTAGAAGGATGTCTCTTTAGCAATGATAACGAAAATGGACAATTAGCACCATTGCACCATGGTTGTAGAGATCATTTAAATGAAATTAGAGAGATTAATTTCAGGAAAATTGACTTAGGATGCCATTTTTCCCACGAACGACAATGGAGTTCGAATCCCGGAGGTGCCAGATATTTTTCAGCGGTATCCCGATCCCTACTTGAGGTGATTTGTGGAGAGCACTTTGATTGAGTATGCCGTCCGTCGGATGGGACGTTAAACTGAGGATCCCCTGGCGCCTTTCGTTAAGAGTAGGCTGACGCCGGGTTTCTACATCTACATCTAGTCAATACCCCGCAAGCCGCCGCAAGGGCGTGTGGCGGGGGGTGTTAGGGCACCACCCATAAATTAGGAAAAAAACCGCATGCAGAAGCCACAAATTTAGAGCCCACAAACCAAACATGGTAAACATTCATGCAAGAACCCTTTGGCCCCAACCCTTTCACACACATGCAAACCCACAAACTACCAACAAACATACACATGCACAATCTTTGAATTTTTAATTTTGTTCCGACTTGCAAATTAAATGTTTTTAATATTTCTAAATGGACTTCGGATTCTTACTATTATGATTTCTGATTGTTCTGGGGAAGAATGAGTATTTGAATCTATCTGTATTGGAATCTATCTCCCTTATTTTATCTTTGTGGTCTGCTCTACCTAAGTAGTGTGGGGCCATTATTATTCCTTTTGTGTCATCGCCAAACTCGCTGGTTATGAATCTTTCTAAAAGTCTAAGTCTCGCTTGTTCTCTTCGTATTTCAAGGGGCTCCCAGCCTAAATCCCCTAAGAGACCTGTTACACTTGTGTTCTTGTCATACATATTTTTCACGAATCTGGCTGATTTTCTCTGGACTTTATCTAACTCTTTTTGCCAGATTTTCTCCCAAGGATCCCAGATACTTGCGGCATATTCCAAATGTGGTCTAACTAGAGCAAAATAACACCTCTCTTTAACTCTCTCTCATTACATTTCCCCACCACCCGTTTAATGAAGCCCAGTTTCTTTAAAGCGGATCCGCATATTGTCCTGATATGTGCTCCCCATGGTGACGTGGTGTTAGAACTACCCCCAAATATTCTGCTTGTTTGGCCGTAGTTTGTACTGAACCCTCTATTTCATAGTTTATGTCCTGTTCGCCACTTCCTTTGTTCCAAAATTTCAAAACTGCGCATTTGTCTACATTAAGTATTAATCCCCATTTCATGCACCAACCCGAGATTGTGTCTAAGTCGCTAGAGAGTAGCTGGCGATCTAGTTGGCTCTTTATTTCCCTGTATACCACCGTGTCATCAGCAAATAACCTGAGATTACTACTAACGTGTGCGCTTAAGTCATTAGTGTATATTAAGAATAGAAGAGGCCCTGTTACACTTCCCTGGGGGACGCCCGATGTCACATCTCTTTCCTTTGAGCACAACCCATCGATGACTACTATTTGTTTGCGGTTTGACAAGAAGTCTCTAATCCAATTAATAATTTTCTCATTGATTCCATGGCATTTAAGTTTGTGTGGGACTTTATCGAAGGCTTTTTTGAAGGATTTCAAATTATTGGTTTTATTTATTTTATTTATTTTATTTATTTTATTTATTTTATTTATTTTATTTATTTTATTTATTTTATTTATTTTATTTATTTTATTTATTTTATTTATTTTATTTATTTTATTTATTTTATTTATTTTATTTATTTTATTTATTTTATTTATTTTATTTATTTTATTTATTTTATTTATTTTATTTATTTTATTTATTTTATTTATTTTATTTATTTTATTTATTTTATTTATTTTATTTATTTTATTTATTTTATTTATTTTATTTATTTTATTTATTTTATTTATTTTATTTATTTTATTTATTTTATTTATTTTTATATTTTTATTTATTTTGGTTTCTCTCCACCCTTCATCCTTTCCTCTCCAACCCCAATGGCGCAAATGACCTCGGCTGTCGGTCGCCTCCTCTAACACCACTACTAGGACAAGAGATCGGAATAAAATAACATTTGCCCGCGCTCGGTGGGAAATGTGTTTTGGGTATAGGGTAGTCTGATACGTAAGCACCCCCCTGCCACACATAATAGTGGAGGCTCGCAGGCTACTAAATAAATAATTGGAAAAATCAGGAAAGACCCGAAATTTGAAGAAGCGGCGGGAGGCAAGGGTGTTTCCAGCCCCCTTCCCCGGAGGGAGGCCGGGCCAATCTGGAGAGGTGGGGCGAGCGGGCACGCAGGCGCCCCGCGGCCGGCCCTGCGCAGGCGCCGTTGACAGGGGATTTGCCGCCCCCTCCACTCTTCCGGCTCCACCCCCGGCGCCACCCCGTGGTGTCTCCGGGAACGACGGCGGCATCGTGCGAGGGCGGAGAGCATCGGTACTTCCACGACCGACATGGCCCGAATTTGCGAGCGAAAGATCCCGAGGGGTGGAATTTGAGTGCCGTCACGCCAGTCCAGGGTCAAGTCCCGGGGACAGTTCACCAACATCCCCATCAATTTGACTTTACAATGAAAGAATTACAGCGAGTACTTAACTGAGCAAACCTTTGCAGTGCATAATTTACATGGAGTAACTGGAGGTAGTATTGCACTAGGAGTCATAGGCGACTCTTCGCCCCGGGAGTGTGACTCTTCCACAAAATACCACGTAGGGGCGTAGTCGTCGTTCACGTGTCTAGTGTTTACTTCAGACGAGGGCTCAGACGCTACTTAAACTTCCTCCAGACTCGTCATTTAGGCGTCTTAATTGCTCCATTTAGGATGGACCCATCTTGAAGGGTGTCTAAACTTGTTAAGCAGCGAGAGAGCGCATACTAAGTACCCATTTGGACTCCCGAATTTAGGCCACAAGAAGTGAATCCTAAATACGCCACATTGCAACCCCATAAATTCCAAGTGATAGCAGCGTCACAATTAGTAGATGAATAATCGCCACGGCGGGAGTGTATTTTATATATGTTGGTCACAATAACATTGGTTATTCCTTCGAGAGGGTGCACTTTTACTCGTTGAAAAAAAGAATGTTTTGTGAGCGCGAGGGGGGAAAAGGCGGAGCTTTTCTTAGGCAAGAAAAATTTGGTGTCTTCCGCATGAACCTAGGTAAATTCTTGTATTAACTTTATTGTATCAATTTATTGAATACAGATATTTTAAATGTAGATGTAAGAACATAATACTTCGTTTGGCACTTCATTTAGGGACTAAGAACATCGTCTTTGTCATCGTGTTTCTATCCATGCCGCGTTTGTATGGGTGTTTAATCTTATTTTGGTATATAAACATTACGGAAAATTATCTTCCAGCGTAATAGTTAGTTTTTAGGGTATAAGCACTTAGTAACGCCCTTGGTAAATGTATAGCTTTCTGCATGAATCCAACTGCGTAATCAAAGTTCGTTCGCAAAAACCTTTAAAAAAGTAGTCACGGTTTCACTGCGTAAACCCACAAAGTCATAAAACCAACAAAAATGAAAAAGTGCCGACAAAGACCAATTGCAGGATAAATGTATAAATATAAATGAAAACATACAGTAAGATAAATAGTGTACCATTATTGAAATGTAATACTATCTGACCAATCAAAGTAAAATATAATAAACGGATGGAGTTCATGGAGTTAAATATAGTAGTTCGACAAGAGAAAATTAATACGAAACTAGTGCCAAAAGTCGTCCAAGTTACTAAATTGAAAGAAAGAAATGGAAAAATTTAATAAAAGACTGCCAAATGAATTTTAAGGTGAACTCAGAATTATGAAGAAACCATTACACGGTTTTGTAGGTACGCACAAATGTTCCCACGAGCCATTTCAAATATAAAAACATTTACATTCGGACACCATCCGTGTTTATTACTCATTCTAAGGTATATAGACGGCAGTTCTACTGCGTAGGGTGTCCGGACTCGAGCTGCCTTTAGCAGCCCACCTAAGTGCACGTAACTTAACCCCGAGTAACGAGTCTGGACGCAGTTTAACTGAGAAAACATTTCCAGGAAGATATAATGGCAACGCGCATTCTGAAGTGGCATCTCTGCATGGTGCTCTGAAGTGTATGTGTTCGTCCTTGCGAGAGGGTGTCCCCGCAGGAAAGGCTAGAATCGGAGGCGGTTCTAATCCACACCCCTGCGGTTGGCAATCCCACCTGCCCCTGTCCGGAGGGCTCTGCCTCCCCTCCCCAACCGGCACTTTCCCCATCCTCCACCGGCTGCCCTTCCGCGCATTCAGGGGCCTCTCCAAGTTCCAAAGGGCCTGCAGGGGAGGCCACTCAGTCGGCACTCTTGTTGAGCAATGGTTAGTGCTGGTGGCAACCGCAAATGAACCGAAACCATCCCGTTTACTCAAAACTTAAATGACCTTCCGACCTGGATCAAACGAATGTCGTGTTGGTGATGCAAGGAAGAAAGGAGGCTCAGAAGAGTCGAGAAAAATCAGGTTCTGCATTTAACTACTGGATGCAATATTTCAACTGTGTTCATATTGCAAGTTTTGTGGTTATTCAAGAGATTGCCAAGGGAGGAAAACCATATTCAGAAGGCGAATACGTGAAAAGTTGTTTCTTAAATACATTCGAAGGGATATTTTTGGGGATTTAAAGAACAAAGCAGATATTCTAAAAAAAATGAAAGAGTTACTAATGTCTGGTACAACAGTGAAAGGTAAAACAGTCAAAATGACTTCCAACATTTCCAACCAGAAAGTCGAAGATCTTAGAATGGTTTCAGCTGTATCAATGGGAGTTGACGAGTCTTGGGGCATAAATGTTTCAATTTTTTGTAAGATTTATTTCATCTACAGTTCCTAAAGAATAACTTTTAGGATTATTGTCACTGAAAGGTCAAACACGTGGAGAGGATATGGAAAATGCTGTAATTGAGTGCATTGAAAAACATCATATTCCATTCTATGAAATTGTTTCAATTTCAACAGCCGGGACAGAAAGTACAACCGACGTAAGAAACTGGTTTGTTACTATTTAGAAATAAATAATTAATCACGAGATACTGACACTGCATCATTCATCAAGAGCTCTTAGTGCGCAGATATTTTCATTTGAGCGAAGACATTTGCAAAGGTATGGAACTGGCGATTAAGATTATGAACTCCGTTGTTGATAAATCTCTTAATCATCGCCAAATTAAAGAATTTTTAGTTGAAATGGAGAATGCCTGCCCAACGCAGACCTCCAGCTACAAAGCAAGGTATGTTGGTTATCCAGAGGGAACGTATCGACATTGACATTAAATTAAGGCATTTCTCCTCGATAAGGGTATTCACTAGCTAGAACGGACGAGCGATTGGTGGACCTAAACATTTAATTTCAGGATAGACTTTATTTCTCATCTAAATCAGCTTAATCGTAAACTACAGGGGAAAGGAAAAATTTTTTTCGATGCTGGAAAAAGTTATTTCATTCGGAAACAAATTGCCTCTTTTTACTCAAGATTTTGAAAGAGAAACTTTTATTCACTTTCCAAACCCGCTGAAACATCACCAAGGAAATGATTCGGGTATTGACATTTTCTATTGCAAAACAACCCTTTTTTAGTATTACGGAAGGATTTGGGGTGAAGCGGTTAGTCGGCTGACGTGTCTTCGATGAAGGTAAAACAATCGGAAAAGAAAATACCCGTAGAAATATACAGTGTATGATGGAAGAACAAAGGATTTTCTTCTCCGATATGAATCGCTTCCACAAAGGGACGCCTCAAACCATTCTATTCAAGGTAAAAAAAAACTTTGTTCCAAAACTTTCACAACTCGAGACATACGGCCACGCAATCGTGAATCACAGAAATCCTATTGGATGAAGGATCATTTATCAGCCACTCGTATGCCATGAATCAACTTTTTGCAATTTTCTTCGGGGCTGTGACTAAGTCCCTAATGCCTCATCCAAAAAAAAGCAATAGTCACGTCTTGTCTACCTAGCTCTCCTCTTCTACGCCGCACTCATCGACCTCGTACAACGGACGAATGGTAAAACTGATACCCGCACCTTATTATGAAGTCGTGATGTAGCGAGCGAATCGTGAAGAATACAACACTACAGTATAAGTAGTTTTTGTGCCTGCGTGTAGCAACGGTAGACTAATAAGCAAACACGTGTAAAATATCCGAGTAAATATTTCGGACCAACCTCAGGATGGCACGGCATCTAGATTGAATTAAGATCCGCAAAAGAACAGTTGGGAAAATTAGTTTTGATTTTCCTGAGTTCGAGCAGAATGCAACTCTTCTTATTGCGTGCTTTGTGAGGCGAAATATCTCCCGTTTCCTTCAATCTAAATGAGGTCATAATTTCGTCCATCCGATGTGGGAAATGATTCTTATCGCATTAGATGGAGTAACTTTAATCAATTCTCTCAGCAGCTAAAAGAGTACGCCGACGGCAGAGGTTACTCTTATCATGACTCGAAAGATAATCAGCGTAATAAAAATATATTTACAAGTATAAAATGCAACAAATATCATATCTATTATAATAAATTAAGGGAGAGAGAAACAATTGATGGTGTCAGGCATTCTGAAATATATAGGCCAGTTCCTTTTAAAAAATGAAGCTTCCCAGCGTCAACGATCAGGTTGGTCCTCTAGAACGTTTTATAGATATCCCCCGATGCCAACCCTGCGGCCCGAATCCCGCCATCTATTGCAGCCCGTTGGAAGTAATCAAATACCTTCCAGCATGAATGGCACTCTCCTTGTTCATACTTGACCCTTTGGAGAGTATTTAGACCGAAAATGACCGCAATTACTCTGTTAACCTTTTTTTGTCGAGAGCATCTCAATGCATGTACTGACAAGAAGGATTGTGAAATCGAGCGAATTCCTGGATGGTCAACCCTTTCAGCAAACCTTACACGGGGTCAGGGGTGTGTTTGCCCCGAGCAATGTTTCTCGATGAAGGGAAGAGAGGGGGGTGCGGAGTGGTGCGTGTACTTACTCCTGCTGGCGAGGAAGATCTCCAGGGCGACATTCTGCAGCAGGTAGCGCCGGGCGAAGATGGCTCGAACCTCTGAGAAGTACCACTTGCCGTGCAGGTGGTCGCAGTACTTGAGGATCTGCGAGAGAGGAAAAGAAAACGGCGTTGGAAACCTTCGGCAAAGGACATTGAAGAATAACTGTTGAACCTCGCAATTTTATTAATTTAAATGAATCGGTGCGTCGTGGAGACAATAGTTTCAGCTTCGTTGAAAATCATCTCTTTCGAAGGTCTCACCGTACACAAAGCGCGGGACACAATGTTAGAAATGAATGCAACGCAAAATCGCAGAACGAAGGGCCGCACACTTTACCAGTCCGACTCGGAAAGGGACTCGAATTCACCACCCGCACTTATCACGGCGTAATTTCAAAAGCGTGTCCCTCCGGAAAGTGCCCGCTACGGCCTCACTACAATATTTCATTCAATGCATTGCAAACGAGGGTTTTACAAGACCCTACACTTTTCCACATTTGGAACTTTAATCGTGGTGTTCCGCGAATGTGAATTTGGCGAAGCCAACCGGGACGACGAGAGGGCCTGAGGTCGGGTTTCCCTCGCGGGGACGGCACTGCACCCAGGAATGAGGGGGTCCCTCGAGATGGCGGAGGCCGATTCGTCGATGGCGAGGTACGAGGGCGGGGAATTGCGATTCAGGACTCTTAGGGTGCAACCCGAGTGAAAGGCGACGTCGGCCGCGGAAGGGCGGCTGTGGTATCCGGGGGGGGGGGGGGGCTCACTGGAAGTGCGGCGGCCAGATTCAAGATGGGAATTCGAATCGTACCTGACGTTAGGCCGAATTGTCATTCTTCACATATTTGCTTTCCAAGATCAGCTTCAGAGTAAGCGTTTCACTTCCCGCCTTTATGTACATCATCAGAAACGCTCCTTGTACGAGGGTAATCCCAGAAGTAGCCAACCCAACAATGAAAAAACAAAAATATTGGATAAAAATGAATTCATTTTTCGACATAATCTCCTTTCAGCTCCATACACTTTACCCGGTGATGTTCAATAAGTTGGATACCCTTTTTATAATAAGAATTGTCTTGCTCCTCAAAAAAAGCCATTAACTGCCGACATCACTTCATCAAGGTTAGAAAATCTTTGACCACAGAGCCATTTTTTCAAGTTTTCGAACAGAACTTAATCCGAGGGGGCTAAATCCGGCAAATAGGGTGCACGAGGTAGCAATTCAAACTTTGATTCATGGATTTTGGCCATTGCAATGACGGATTTTTGAGCTGGTGTATTGTCTTGATGAAACAACACCTACTTTTTAGCCAAATGCGGCCACTTTTGCTTGAATTCTTCGCTCAAACGTTGCAATAAGTTCGCATAATACTCGCCGTTGATAGTTTTTCCTTTTTCAAGATTGTCAATGAAAATTATCCCACGCGCATTCCAAAAAACCGACGCCATGACCTTGCCTTCAGATGAAACGATCTTCGCCTTCTTTGGAGCCGGTTCTCCCTTTTGAATCCGTTGTTCTTTTTCTCGGCTGTAAAATAATGAACCATGCCTAAACACTCAATTGAAACATCTTCACGGCACTGGTTTTTCTCGAGTGTGAGCAAACGCGTCATAAAGCTTTCTCATGTCCAAATTTTCAGTTATTATGCGATGCACCACACTTTTTGAAATCCCAATTATGTCTGCTGGCTCGCGCACTTTCAGTCGACGATCACCCAGTATCACTTTGTGGGTTTTCTCCACTGTTTCTGGAGTCGTCACCTCATTTGGTCGACCAATGCGATGCTCGTCTTGACAGCTCGTACGGCCTCGTTTAAACACTGCCACCCAATATTTTACGGTTGTAAACGAAGGAGCAGACTCATCCAGAGTAGAATCCAGTTCAGCTTTTATATTAATTGGGCTGAGGCCTTTCAAATGGTACTATTGTATCACATAACAATGTCCAATTTTCTCCATTTTCAAAAATTCACTGAAACCTTCAATATTGATGCCTGCCAAACAAATACTAAACAACGTGGCGTCTTCAAAGTTAAAACATATGCTTTATAGATTGCATACTTTCTAATACAGTGATATTTTTCTTACAACTACCACCATCTCTAGGTCAGGCCGGGTACTTCCGGGACCACCCTCGTATTGCTTGGTGTTTTCTTTGGAACATGCATTGCATATGAAGCCGCAGTATTGATGCATTTGGAGGGTTTGTTGAACGCTTCCCTCGTTTCATATTATTTATTGAAAATGGCTTACCCTCGACTGTTGCGGTTTATGAAAACTTTTTTATCACAATTGTTGCTTTTTCTCGTAAATTTTAAGGAATTATTTACGAGGGGTTGCGCGTGATTGGAGAACTTTAACGCACCCTCTCGACCATTGTTGAACAGCTGAACCATTTCGAATTACAAGATAAAAAAGGGATGCTTTTCTGTGATAAACTCTCGATGAGTAATGCGAACGAACCCCTTAATACGTTTGCATTCAATTCCAAACTAATTTTCTAAAATTCCATGAAATTACGAGAGATACCGCGACAATAATTTTTGACGGAGTCATCCGCAGTTTCATGGAATTTGTTTTTTTTTTAATTTAAAGTTGGCTTTAACCTCGTGGACTGTGGCGCACGACTATGATTGGCTGTGACATTGTATGAACGGTACTTTGTACGTCTTGTTCCTTTAAAACCTCCGAATAATTTCGGAGTTTAAGAGGACACCTAGGTAGCTTAACTGACTCAAGCACTCGGATTTTTACACTCCTTATTTCTACACTGAAATTGTTGCATTGTAATTTTCTTACTGAAAGCCGAGTTAGTCTACACAGGGAGGAGTCATTACACGCAAGTCGTCGGAATGAGTCGTATCATTCGGTTTTATTCATATTGTAATTCTACCGGTTGTAAGCAAAAAGGGCTTTCATTTTCACAAATAATTGCATTGGCTGTTTTCATGCATTATGCACGCACGCTATAGGAGCACCTGGGGATTAAAAGGTTGGCCATTGGCAATGATACAGTTGAAAACGGTGGCTTTAGCCAACCGCACAAATTTCGATGCCCAGGTATCGAAACGATGAGGTCCGAAACGTCGTGTCGGTTGGGAATCCTAACGAAGTACTATATTTCACGAAAACAGCATTTACATCTTCAATCAAGTTGTATCTGTATACTGGTGACGAAAGGTGGATTTATCAGGTTGATCCCGAAAATAAGCGCCAGTCAACTGTTTGGATTTGTCCCGACGAACATCCACCAACAAAAGTGAAGCGGCCTCGAAGCGCCGGAAAGAAAATGGTTGGAACTTTCTTCCCCAAAAGTAGTCACGTGGCATCTGTTCTCCTTTAAGAACAAAGAAATCTAACTGCTCTGTTTGTACACGACAGCATGTCTACCGAAGGTTTTCGGAATGCTATAAGAAGGGCGGCTCAAGACGGCTGCGGGGAATCGCCCTGCACCATGCCAATGCGTCTGCGCACACGGCCAACCTTACAATTCAGGTCCTGGAGTCCTTAGGGGTTAAAATAATGAGTCACCCACCTTACAGTCCTCACCTGGCTCCAATGTGATTATCCCTGTTCCCTACAGTCAAAATCGTAAGCGTGGAAGGAGGTTCTCGAGCCCTGAAGAGAAGTCTACAAAAGTAAACTTTCAGCACTCGAGGAAAAACTGTTTTGGGAAGTAATTTACGAAAATACCGCGGAAATGCCGTCAAGGAATATTTTAACTTTGTGGTCTGCTTGATTCCTCCTTCCCCACCTCTCCTGTGTTCGTCTTTTGTGTGTGTTCCTATCCCTTTTCCTTATATACATTTCCATATATATATATATATATCTCTGTATATATATATATATATATATATATATATATATATATATATATATATATATATATATATATATATATATATATATATATATATATATATATATATATATATATATCTGATCTGATGACAACGGCTGTGCCGTCGAAACGTCAATATCTACTGTAAGTGTCCTTCTTTTATGTTTCTGTGCGTGGAATATTTATTATCTTAGTGTTTGTGTGTTTGTGCGTCGCCGGAGAACGTCATTTTCAATATTATATTTATATATACATATATTTATATGCATATATATATATATATATATAACTTTTGGACGGCACAATATATATGTATGTATATATATATATATACACACACACATACATACACAAGTTTATTATGTGGTGCGCTACGCCTTTTTATCATGTATAATAATAATGCGTCTATTTGTCTTCTTAATTCTCCCGATTAACGACGTTGTGGATGGAAAACTCACGCTGTGCTTGGCGCAATCTCCTCTTTCGGAACCAATGTCGTGCGTTCGTGAAGAAATGATTCCCCAGGGACTCCATGGCGTCGTTCACATTAATACGCTGGAGACGCGCGCGCAATCATTTCGACCTGCGATGGTGATACACGAGACGGCGCCAGAGTGCCACCACCCATGGCGATCCACCCGCGCGGCCACCCCTCGTCCCTGCCGAGGGACAAGGGGTGGCAGCGCGGTGGGGGCGAGGGGTGGCTGCGAGCATCCGGATTTATTGCAGAGGCGAAGGGGACGACGAGCAGGCCGTCCCTACACCCTCTTCTCCCGCTCCCCTTCCGACAACACTTCCCCCGACCGCGTCTCACCAACTGCTTTTCACTTTCGAGAGACTTCACTTCGAGCACTCCTTGTACTCCTCAATGCAACCATCGTTCCGCAGCCGACAGATTACGCATATCCCCAATCAATTCCTCGCCGTGTCCTTGCACCGCCGCCGCATAGCCGGGACGCGGCTCGAGACAACGGCCTAAGCACCAAGTAATTTTGGGGCGAAGTTAGCGCCGTGCCACAAGGTTCAGGATTACGTGAAATATTTCTCCCGGCAACTTTTGGCGTCCTTTCACTCAAAAACGAAGCCAGCAAATTTGCATTCCACGACATGTAAGGCTTACTTCAGTGTTCGGAAAATGCAGGGATACTCCTCCGCCGCTGCTTAGTGATCAAAATATCCGCCCTTCTTCATTCAAGCTCCCATTTACATATTTATGGCACGTGATGGCTCACCCATCATCACCTCGTTTATCGCTCGCGTAGCGGTGCTCTTTTTTATATTTACAATGGAACCTTCACGCTAAGCTCGCCTTCAAACGGCCGTTTCACTCGATTCTTTCGAGTGAGGAGCCATAAAA
Source organism: Hetaerina titia (assembly GCA_037158775.1). Lineage (NCBI taxonomy): Eukaryota > Metazoa > Arthropoda > Insecta > Odonata > Calopterygidae > Hetaerina > Hetaerina titia. Next base: position 5,128,038 of record CM073775.1, on the reverse strand, counting down.
CTCTTCCTTCGCTCACTTTGAATGTTTGATGTGAGTCGTGCATGAATTGGGCCCACGTGACATGGCCTTATTACCATGACAATAAGGTTTCAACACAGAGTCGCCCCGGGTACTGCCAGGCAGCGCCGTGTGTCCAGCCGCAACGAACCACCATGTGCCGGAAGGAATTCATTCATTAATCTCCCGGGATTCACTCGGCGGCTCGCATCAGGTGGGCCGTTTATTTCCATCGCGACAGCCAACAAAAGGGGAATAGTACGCCCCGTTGCCTAGCAAAGGTTTTGTGGATGATTTTAAAATATTTCTAAAGAACCGATATAATTGTTTGGGATGCGCAAACCTCTTTTTCGCAGTGTTGACTAACTGAACGGGAGGCAAGGAGGAATGCGATCCCTCCGCCCGCAGAGGAGAAACAAGACTCGTGCCACTGATTCGATCATTGATTGCGTGCTGCCCCGAGCGGCCTAGTCCGACGACGACACTGCCGGGAGCGGGGCTATTCAACGCCTCCAAATACTTCTCAAATCATAATGCCTAATATATTTTACCACATCCTAAACCGCTCGATTACATCCCCTCTCCCGTACATTTTCAACGTCTCGTGTTCGTCGGAAAGGGCGAAAGCGAATATTCCTCGCTCTCTCCAACTCACTCACTCTCGACCCAACGACTCCAGCCGCAAACTATCAAAAGCAACTCTTTTGCTCGCTTTTTCGTCCTCGTGTCGCACCTACACTCGATCCAAATATTTCAGTCGACATTTTGGCCCGAGAAGGACACTTGGGTTTGCCGAGCCGGCGCGGCGCGTCCAACAAGGGGATCCGGCGTTTCCCCGCCTCCCCCTCAGAGGTGGCGGGCGAGAGGGGCACCTCTCCCGGAGTCGTTTGGTCGCATTCCTCTCGGCGATCCGTGCGCGCGATAAGGCGACGCTCCGTGTGTCATAAAAAGCGAGGAAAGGACCGGAATGGAAGGAAGGTGGAGGGGAGGGCTGGAATGAATAATGCGCTGACGCGTGGGTTTTGTTGGAAGGGCGGGGGTGGGGGATGATGATTCCCCCGTCGGTCGGAGGGACGTTTAATTGGGTACGGGGGCCGGAGGAGTGCTGTCACTGCCTCCCTTGGACTCGGAGGGGCATGCAAATGAAGTCCCGGCACAAAATAAACAAGAGCTCTGCATTTTAACGAGGACCCCTCGGTAGGGGGAGTCCCTCCCACGGTAGGCAGACTCACGGCAAGGAGGAGGACTCCCCTCCATCAAGGGGAGAAATTACACGCGCACACCAAGTAACCCAAATCGTGATCACCTTATCTTAGTTCCGCGGTGTTCTGGTGTTGATCATTATTATAACTGCCAATTTTTGGGATGTGCGAGCCTTAATTGCCGCAACTTCATGGCCATTCCGAACTCGTGAACACGACGGAAGAGGATGGGGGCTATCATTCGGTGACTACTGGGATGATTGTTTGGGGACGTGAGGATGACTGGTGGGGGTGGGGGATGTGGCTGGCCACTCAGTTGGCATTCGGACACTATTCGCATCAAGAAACTAACTTCGGGGGGAAAAAAGGTACTTTAATTCTAGAATTGTGGTAAGGAATTGCTTCAATTCCACTAGGAAGATACGGGGGTTAAATCTATTGTGGCAATTACTTCCTCCTCGCTAGGATGACGCAGTCGACGAAGAAACAGTCTCAGTCCAGGCAAAGCAAGTTGGAGGCCCGACTACACTTGAAGCGGTGATGCCGTGTGGCCCGATCGATGCCACGGCCTCCCCGGGGAGGGGGGTGGCCACATTTGCGCACAAATCCATCCATACAACCGGTGGAGAGCACCTGCGGAAGTGTCCCTTCTTTTTTTAGATTCCGTCCCAATACGCGTCGCGGATGCCTCTGGATATGCACATTGGACGATAGAGAGACACTGACAAAAGAAGGTAGGGTCCATGGTAATCCGGGGAGAAGGACGAAAACAAGAGGGGAGGGTTAATGGGAGAGAGGGTGGAACGGAGGACACCAAAAAGAAGAAGAGGGAAACTAATTGGACTGATGCACGATGGCATACCGAAGAGAATATACGTGGGGGTATCAAGAAGAGGAATAGCAGAGAAAGGGCAAGGATATGGAGAAGGTGACGGTGAGGGGAGAAGAAAGCACAAGAAGACACGGAAGAGATCGTGAGATTCAGGGGCTTACTCTTAGAGAGTGATTACTCTCGCGATCCGAACTCCAAAGTAATAGTCGCGTGTTGTGGTGAGGGGAACTCCAGTGTCGGGATTTCCTTATTAGTTTAAAATAGTTGTAATTGATAGCCCGTGAGTCACGGCAAGGGTGTGTGGCAGGTGTTAATTGCACACCAGACGGACTACCCACAAAAACCTTTCCTTCCTCGTGTGGTAAGACAGACGTTATTTTATTCTGATCCCTTTTTCTGTAAGGGTAAAGGATTTGAGGTCCACGGGAGAAGATAGCATTTAAGGAAATGGAAGAAGGTCTGAGAAAAATGCTACATTTGTTGAAAACTGCTTCGAAAAGAGATTAAACATGACACTCCCTTGGAGGAATATTTGTTATAATTTAATTCACCAAAGAGAACAGGTAGGGGTTAGCAGGTAAGAAAGTTATGGAGCAACCCCTTCCACATCGGAAGAATAATTTTGGCCCTAATTTTTATTTGTAAATTCGCATTAAATAAATATATATTTGAAAAGGTATGTTAAAAAATAATGAGAATTTTTAGTTTTCGGACATAAATATTTATTTATTCTCATACATTGATGTTGTCACCTACAAAGTAGTCCACATTCGAGATTATGCACTTATGCCAGCTCTTCTTCCAATTCCCGAAACACTTCTCAAACTCGATATTTGAGATAGCCTTTAGTTCTTTCAGCGATGCCCTTGTAATGTCATCTACGGCTGTAAAACAACAATCCCTTCAAGGTTCTCTTAATTTCTGGAAATAGGAAAAAGTCACAAGGAGCCACAACTGCCGAATATGGAGGCTGGGCCGTCCTTGTAGCATTGTTTTTGGCCAAATATTCACGAACAAGCAATGAAGTGTGAGCTGGTGCATTATCGTGGTGCAAAAGCCATTTTGGAAAGAATTTTGCTGCTACGCGTTTCATACCCAAAAATAGGAAAAAATGTCATGAGAAGATCCAATCGATATGCCAACATCATTCATCAGCGACCTCTCTAATTGAGATTTAGTAATCGTTCATAACCATTTCTTTCACTTTTTCCACATTTTCATCAATTGTTGCATCGTGCATTATTGTGGTGCAAAAGCCATGAATTGTTTTTCCACATATCCGGACGTTTTTTTCGATTGCTTCACGCAAACGGTGTTGAACTTGTAAGTAGTACTTCTTATTGACCGTTTGACCTGGCGGAAGGAATTCATGATGCACTATACCATTAAAATCGAAGAACACAGTGAGCACAACCTTCACGTTCGACCGCACTTGTCGAGCCTTTGTCGGTCTTGGCGAGGCAGAATGCCTCCACTGGGAGGATTGAGCCTTAGTTTCAACGTCATATCCATAAACCAATGTTTCGTTACCTGTTATAATACGTTTCAGTAATTGTGCATTGTCGTTTACTTCATTTAGTGACTCCTGAGCAGCTTCCATTCGCCGTTGTTTTTGTTCAAAATTCAACAATTTTGGAACGAATTTTGTTGCCACGCGTTTCATACCTAAAAAATTGGAAAAAATGTCATGACATGATCCAATCGATATGCCAACATCATCAGCGACCTCTCTAACTGTGATTCGGCGATCGTTCATAACCATTTCTTTCACTTTTTCCACGTTTTCATCGATTGTTGATGTGCTGGGGCGTCCAGGGCGTTCGTCATCTTCAAGGACTTCACGGACTCCTTGGATACGCTTGTACCGCTCGTAAACTCTTGATTTACTCATAGCAGACTCACCATAGGCCTTGTTAACATTTCACACACTTTGTTGCACTTTATTTCATTTTTTACGCAAAATTTGATGCAACTTCTTTGATCCATTTCTTTTAACAAACGAAAATCGCCGAGCTCATAAAACACATCTAACCTTAGTAACTATAACAGACAAAGTCCACAATGAAAACAGCTGAAAGTTTAATCATAATTCAGGGGTATGTATACCAACATAAAAAAAAGGTTTCACAATCGGACTCTCCAAGTCCGCGAAATGAAAAAATTCCCGTTAATTTTTGAACACACCTCGTGTGTCTATATGTATGTATACAGGGTTCGTCCGGAAAATAAGTGTACTGATTTTTTCCCGCCGCTCCAGGCGCGCCCAGCACCGCTCTGACGGGCTGCGATTGGAGGGGGGTATGTTGGCAAGCGACGCTGAAAAAGGCAGTCGGCTCTGAGCTGTGGTGTAGTGAGGAGCTCTGTTAACTCGAACCTCCACGCTCGACCCACGTCACGGAACGCGATGCCGAAGTTTTTGGAGCAGCGTTATTCCATCAAATTTGCGGTAAAGCTTGGGAAATCGTCCACCGAAACTGTCGGTATGATTAACCAGGCTTACGGGGAGTCAGCCATGTCCACAAACATGATCTTTCGGTGGCACAAGATGTTCGTGGAGGGCAGAGAAGAGGTCGACGACGAACCACGGCCTGGACGCCCATCAACGACACTCACCGACGAAAATGTGAGAAAAGTTCGCGACGTACTGAACTCTGACCGTCGTCTTAGTGTTCGGATGATAGCAGAGCAGTGTAATGTGCCAAAAACAATAGTGCACGAGATTATTAGGGACCAATTACAGATGCGAAAAATTTGTGCAAAGTTGGTGCCGAAAGTGCTCAGTGATGATCATAGACTCAATCGTTTGAAAATCGCGACACAACTTGCGGATCACTACAAAAATGATCCACATTTTTTAGAGAACGTTGTTTCGGGTGACGAGTACGGTCTTTGAGTACGACCCGGAGTCGAAGAGACAAAGTGCGGAGTGGCATATCCCATCATCACTCCGTCAAAAGAAAGCTCGCATGAGCAAATCTCGGATCAAGGCGATGCTCATTGTCTTTTTTGACAAAAGGGGAGTCGTCCACTACGAATTTGTACCTGAGTGACAAACTATAAATGCTGCATTTTACGTCCAAGTGCCTGACAGGCTTCGAAAACGAGTCCGGCCAGCGATCAAAAACATCTGGCGGCTGCATCACGGCAATGCGCCGTCTCACACCGCGCTTGTCGTGTCGGACTTCTTGGCTAAGCACGGCGTGGCAACGCTGCCGCACCCGCCCTACAGCCCGGACTTGGCACCACCGGACTTCTTTCCGTTTCCCGAAGATAAAGAGGAGTTTGAAAGAAACGCAATACGGGACTTTGGACGCCGTCAAAGAGGCCGTGACGACGTGTCTTCGAGAGGTTCCCGATGATGCCTTCGCGGGAGCGTTCCAGGAATGGGAACGCCGCTGGAACAAGTGTATCGACTCACAAGGGTCCTATTTTGAGGAATATTAGCTTAAGATATGTGAAAGTGTAATACATTTTTTTTCCTGAGCTCAGTACACTTATTTTCCGGAAGAACCCTGTTTATATATGCACCTGCAGCTCCACCGGGAAAGAAACACACATAAAGGACGAACACAGGAGAGATGGGGAAGGCGGATTCAAGCAGACCACTAATGTAAAAATATTTTCCTCGACCGGGACTTGAACACCGGATCTCTCCACTTGCCGGGCGGATGCTCTAATCACTTGAGCTATCGAGAAAATATACTTTACACTGAAATCTGCGATCTGGCGCTTTATAAGATCGCAGAGTTCAGTGTAAAGTACATTTGCTCGACAGCTCAAGTGGTTAGAGCATCCGCCGGGCAAGTGAAGAGATCCGGTGTTTAAGTCTCGGTCGAGCAAAATATTATTACATTAGTGGTCTGCTTGAATCCGCCTTCCCCACCTCTCTTGTGTTCGTCCTTTAAGTGTGTTTCTTTCCCCTTTCCTTATATCTATTTCTTTGTGAATGAATATTTGTTCGCTGTTTGGCGGGATTTCGTGTTTGAATGTGTGTGTGTATATATATATATATATTGTATACACTACATATATTATTTTGTATATATATAATATATATATATATTATCGCGGGTCGCGGTGGTCTAGCGGGTAGAGCGTTGGACTACTGACCGGGGGGTCCCGGGTTCGATTCCCGGGCAAGGCACTTTGGGCACCTGCAGCTGCACCCAAGCTAGTTGATTTTTCGGGTACCAGATCTTCCTGGGAAACCATAACCGGCACAGGGAAAGGAACTGGCCCCCCTACCCTGATGTGTGATTATTCACACGCCGTCGGGCTTGGTACATGGGTGAGCTCTACCATCATCTACTAAACCGACCTTCGGGTTGATTACTGTGTTTATGGTTTTATATATATATTGAGAGTCTGACCTGAAGAAGGCCTCGGAGTAGGCCGAAAGCTCAAATAATCTACAGTGTGAGTGTCCTTTTACGTGTTATCTGTTTTATTCTGTGTTCTATTGTGCCGTCCAAAAGGATATATATATATATATATATATATATATATATATATATATATATATATATACATACATACATATACATATATATATATATATATATATATATATATATATATATATATATATATATATATATATATATATATATATATATAAAATCATATATGTATAGAGAGAGAGGCACACAGATGTAGATTTTTAAAACATAGAAAAACAAGAAAAACAAGGGAATGTCTCTCTCCTAAAGATAAATCCATTCTTTCTCTACCGAATCTAATCCTAGGACCCAACATTTCTATTTGCTACCCAAAATTCAAAAAACCAATAACCCCAGACGCCCCATTGTCTCCCCCATCAATGCACCCACTGAACGAATCTCCGCATTAATAGACCACTACCTTCAACCCAGAGCCTCTTCATTCCCTTCTTACATCAAAGATTCGTACCACTTTCTGGAACGTCTACACTCAACCCCAATTCCTCACAACACGACCATTTCATGGCCACAATAGACGTTACAATAACACCCCCTGCAACAACACCCCTCCAAACAGAAATACATTGACCAGCTACACGTCTCTCTCAGATAATGTGGGTACCATGAAACACTGCTCAATAGGAAAATTCACAAACTGTCAACCCAATACACTCCTCTCCCCAAACCAAACCGCCCAAAATGCCCAAACCTTATCACCACTTTCTTCCCCGGAACCCACAAAATTAATCATATAATCCGTGAACTCTTCCCAATTATTAGCAATAGTCAATCCACATCACATTTATTCCCATATTGTCCCTCCGTTTCGTTTAAACGCCCGTCAAACTTGCGAGACCACTTCAAGTCAAAAAAAACCACCTACGAGCACCCCTGTCTCTTCCCCGCACCTGTCCGCACCATGCAACCGCCCACGCTGCAAATGCTGCCATCTCCTAAGACCCTCCACGTCCCTTATTATCAACTCCCAACCCAAAGCCACCTCCACCTCAAAAAACATTATATATCGCCTCTCCTGTAACTTCTGCCCTGCCTTCTACGTGGGTGAATGCACGACCACCCTTTCCCTCCGCACTGCTATTCCACCAAATCTCCCAACTTCCTTATTCCTTCCTTAGAGGGAATAGGGAATTCCCTTAGAAGGAAAGGATGGGAATGAGAGGGAGGATGTGGAAATAGTTCCAAGCGACACAGAAAACAAATAATTCATCCACAGATATCAAAACATCCACGACCCAGGAGTCGACCCACAAAATCATCATTAGGAGCTGACCAGTCAAAACCCAGGGCAAGAATGACAAAATATATGCGGATGAACAAAATATCCCACTATCCCGCATGAAACAAATCCACACCTACCCACTTCAACCCTCCACAATTAGTGAACATTTTGACAGTGACATTGAGACCCAGATGTTGATATAGAGAAGAGGGAGAAGAATTGCCCTAGGCAAGGTGGCTTTCTCAAGGAAGAGGGAGTTGATGACGGGGACGTTGAGTAGGGATGTTAAGACAAGACTCGTAAAAACTCTGATATGGACCGTAGCTCTGTACGGTGCGGAAACGTGGTTAATGAAGCGGGAGGGTAGACGTAGATTGGAGGCTTTTGAAATGTGGGTGTGGAGAAGAATGGAGAAGGTGAAATGGACCGAAAGGAAAACAAATGAGGAAGTACTAGCGATGGTGGGTGAGGAGAGGGGCTTGTTGGGAGAAATCCTATGGAGGCAGGAAAAATGGATGAAAGGCATACTGAGCGGCAGTGGGATGTTGAAGAAGGTAATAGAGGGGAGAATGTTAGGCAAACGAGGAAAGGACAGGAACAGGATAAGGATGTTGAATTGGATGAAGGGAGGAAAGAAGTACACAGAGATGAAATATATACACGTATATATAGCTGAATCGCCACTCGAGTCAGGGCCCTCAACTCCTCTTTTCTGGCCTCGCCCGTACCCATGCAATTCAGGGGCCTTTCCCTCTCTTCTGCGTCCCGGCCTCAACTTGAAATAATTTATAATTTCCAGAAAGTTTAAGTCGTACATATAATCTTGAGGGTCTTCCAGACCACCCAATAGCAACGTGCTGCATTTTCTACTCGCTCGCATAACCATTCTTCACGGAACGTGCAGCAAGTGTTCCGGTTACATCCGAAATCGGGCCCAGCGCAGTGTCCCAAACTTTCAAGGCGAGCGTGGTTTGCGGGGCAGGGCCGCGAGCGGCTGCATTCGGCGACGCCCCACGTGGCGGCCGCACCATTATTTATTGCCAAGCCTGAGACGGTCGGAGATCGATGCCGGCAAAACGTGTAAATGCACCGGAGCACGAACCCGGCCCCCAGGCTTGCCGATCATGGCGCCTCCTCCAACCAACCGAAAACAACCCCCAAGCATGACACCATTGCCGCCATCGCTGCCCCACGCACCAAGGGGGTGAAAAAAGCCATCGATCGCTCTCATCCGCTGTGCTCGCAGCCACCTCCTTGAAACGGGCTGGCATTGAAAATCCGTCGGGGGGGAAACCTGGAAACGGCTCGCGAGCACATTGCCCCAAATGTCAGAAAGAATTCAAAGATTTATGACAGCAATTCACGCAGAGCACAAAAACTGTGCCGGCAAAAACGATCCCCTAAAAATACCTCCCCCTTCCCTCCCCCGACGAACGACGGAATGTGGAAAAACGAGCGCTCGTGTTCCACTCGAGGCTCCGTCCGTACGCGACAACACACCGGGGGAATCGTTAAATTATCCGGGTCGGACGTCTCTGGGAACTTCGGGTGGCCGTTCCTTGAGACGGGGGCGCCTAAAAGGGTCTGCGTTCGATCGCAGGGCGGGATCTTGGCCCTTCACAGGTACATCATGACCATTTACCTCAGACCATGGTGGTGGTGATGGTAGATGGAAAATTTTCTGTTTTGGAAGATTAGCCAGAAAGTTTTCTAAAATATTCGTACAGAACGCTTTCCGCCATTGCAAAGTGCCATCTTTTCACTCAGTAACTAAAGACAAGGAGTTCAGCAGTCTGAAAATCTAGGGGGAGGGAAAAGAGTGAATAACTGATACAGTGGAAGAACAATTCTCATTATAGTTCAGTGGAATCGGAATTCGCGCCTTCATTCAACCAAGAAACAAGT